>VUQK01004708.1:25239-40658 GCA_015106715.1 Bujurquina vittata | reverse complement strand
GGTTTTCCCCCTAAAACCCCCCCCCCCCCCCCCAGTTGTTTGGTTCATTATTGTCATCACTGTCTTTTTAATCCATTCTAAATCCAAAATGTGGTTCTAGGAAAGAAAATTTTGATTAACAAGGCAGAGCTTGATTTGGATGAAAAGCCCCTTCTGGATGCTTGTTTATGCCTAAACTCTCCGTCCAGGCCTGCAGGTGTTGGCTACGGCCTCGCATTACTGGCCGCTTGATGCAGTGGAAGGAATCCATGAACTGTGGGATCAGATTGGAAACAGACCAGGTTATGTTAACGGAAGTAACATAAGTATGTGAACAGAAAAACACCTGTACCACTTAAATGCGTTTTCACCACCCACCTTCCAGCTAAAGTCATCACGCTTTTGAATTTTAGGTCAGATTTCTGGCTAAGATTACAGAACTTGCATGTGAACAATTAAAGGATTAAAGAATGCTGCAGTATTTCATATACAGTAACCCACAGCTGGAGACAGTAAAATATGTTTTTTAAATAATTTGCAACAGTGTTGCCAAGGAATACTTGAGTGAAAGTTTTAAAATGTTGAAGAGGGATCGGGTATAGACTTGAGCATGATGTGTGAAGCCACACTGAGCTTTCTCTGAGCGCTGCCGTTGTGCACGCTGGTCGCCATCACTCTGTCTCATACCTGTGCATCACGTCCCTCCCATCGCCTTTCTTTCACTATTCTGTGTCTTCTGTTTTTGTCTGTATTGGTGTGAATCACTTTTTTTCTCTGTTGTCTTTGTCCAGCTATCAGAATCCACAACCACACTGTGCTCCCTTCTTCCCATAATTCTTCCTATGTGTATACCAATGACTCTGCCTACACTAACATTTCTGCAACATTAGGTGAGGATCCATCACTTCCCTCTCACTGAAATTCATTTGTGCATCACCCACTGCTCTTTGTTGTTCCTTCTGTATCGCCACACGGTTGAGCTGAGCCCTTCACACTTTTCTCCCTGTTCAGTCTTCGGTTCTTTGCAGCTTAAGGAAATCTTGGTATGTTAATGATAAATGATTGTTCTTTAACATTATAGTTAATTAGACTTGTTGATGTGCTTTTGACGGGGAAAAAAACAAAAACATCTTTGTTCATCAGATGCAGTCGTTAGATGACTATAAAGTCACTAAACTGTCAAGACACACCTTCCTGTTTTTGAGAGAAATTATATCTATAAACTGTGCTTTGTCACAGACATTGTTGAAGGAATGGTCAACAAGGGCATCTTTCTGAATGGAGATAACGGCGGCACCTTTCTTCACTTTGGAAACTACCAGAACACGTGTATTAGTGACCCTACTTTATGTGGTCCTGAGGGTGAGTGCACTCTACTTAATCCATAACTGAACAAACTATCATTTACTGTTACTAATGGCTACTGGTTTTTCATCATCCTATAGGTATTACCTTCTCCTTTTTTTGGAAAAACCATGAGCAACAGTCCCGCTTTGCTGTAGCCTCTGGAGGAAAAGTTATCTCCAACGGCTTCTCAGTCTACACCAACCCCTTTAGAGGATATGTGGAGTTTTACACTCGAGGCAACAACCACAGATGGAGGGCCAACATCCGAGTCCCAGGTACTGAGAATAAGTTTCCCTTTGTATAGTTACATTTCCCACGAGGAATGTATTTTGGTCTTGAAAACACCATAAATTGATGGTTATATAATTGCATTCATGGCTTGGTTAACTGAAACCAGATGCAGCTACGGACAGTTGATTTGACAAGTCGAGGATGGATTTCTCAAATCTTTTGCTATAGCATTAAACATACAGTCTGCGGGAGATGGCAGTCATCTTCCATCTCGAAATCATGTCCGGTGTGTAGTTTTGGTGTCAAATTCGATGAGATATGAAATACAATAAAAGTCAGAGTATGACCAATATTTTGAACTCATTTCTGAAAATGAAATTACCTTTTTTTTTTTTGCCATGACAAGAACTGATACTGTAAACAGTTGACAAAATGGAATAAACTATGCAAAATTCAACATTACGTGCAACCAATCACTCTTTTCTTCTCAAATGACTTCTGTCATCTTTGTTTTCGCTGCAGTTACTCAAGGTCTTGGTCATAACTCAATTTTGATTTGAGTGTTCAGCTACAGAGACTTAAACATCATCTGGTTCTCATACAGCGACACGTCGCGCCTCGGGGACATAATGTCAAAATATGTCACGTCTCTCTCCTGATTTGGGAGGAAACCTTTTTGTGGGTTGAAAGAGTAAACCTTGAAGGGCTACGTGTCCCAGTGTGGAATTGTGACTGAAGGTTAGGAATATAAAATTTGCATATAGAAGTGAATGAGAGAGTTGAAAGCTGAGCTTGGTCTTTTGGTACATGCAGTACTGCTTACACTGTAACATGTGTTTTGGTGGTTATGCTCCTCTGGCATGTGTGACAGGGTATGCACTCTTTTGGGACTTCCCTATTGTTCATTAATTTCTCTGTTCTTGTGATGCAAAATTGACTGGAAATATTGCCTGCAGTTTTTGTGGGCACACATGGTTCGTGCACATAATAAACTCAAGCATTTGGAGCTGAAGGAGTTGTAAATTATTCTATTTATTAATGGAAAAATCAAACATTTGAGTTCACACAGTTAGCATCGGTCGAGGTTTGGCTCTTCGTCTGAGCTAGTGCCATCAGCTGGTCAAAAGGTATAATTGTCTGGTGCTTTAAAATTCCTGCTTCTCATTGTGGATTTGTTCGGCTAGCTCATAAAAGTGTTCAACCTCAGGGAGCTGTTAGCACGGCTGCAAGCTCATGTTTAAGCCAAGATGCGCAAATCCTGTCACATGTAAAAAATATTCCAATTCTACAAAAATCAATTCAGTTCTTGTCATTTTATGTTTTCCTTATTAGGGCCATACTGGACGCACATCCTCTTCACATGGACTAAGAAGGATGGCCTGAAGGTCTACATCAATGCAACCTTAACCGCTGAGAACAAAAATGGAAGCATCTCAGAAGAAGCCTATGGAGACCCCTACCCTGACCTAGTCATTGGAACTGGCAACAGCAAGACATACGGTCATTATGTCACAGGGGCCTTTGATGAATTCGTCATCTGGGAAAGGGCCCTTTCACTTAAAGAGATCTCGCTCTACTACAGTGCAGCTATAGGTAGGTCATCATATACTACTGGAAAATGCTTCCCATCATTCTTGGACATGGCATGTGTATTAAAATGCTTCCTCCCCTTTGTCTTTGCCCTGAGGAAATCAGGGGTTAAAAAGCAATTTCCGTCCTTATCCTTGGTACATTCCATCCACAGTATTCATGCTTAACAAAAGGATTTCAAACTATGCAAATATGGCCTGCCATCCCTGTCAAATGGCTGAATGCAGAAAACATTTTCATGACCTTCAACCACACAAGTGCCATGGTTTGCATCGTTCTGCCTTATAAGTATTTATAAGAGTGGAACGGCTTGTTGAGTTGCAGGGGGCAAATCATTTTGATTTAATGTGACAAGTTACAGCACGCTAGGATGAAAGCCTCAGAGTACCGTCTGTTTCAGTTCTCACTAGCTTCTTTGGTCAGTGGTGTGCCATAAATGGACAAAAAAAAGTAACATTTATGAGAATTTAGAAATATTAACATTCTGCGTTGTGATGAGGCTTATTAGCAAATCTTGTTTTAATCAGAAAAATACTCAAAGCATGATGAAAGGTACCTTTTTAGCTGATAGGCTGAAGCACTTTTTATTGTGGATTAATCCTACTGCACTGTGCAGCTGAACTCTGTGTGCTTCCTTGTGTGTGTGATATTGGTATATGAAGACGGTTACTGTGAACCAAAAGAGCTTTATCTGGTCAAGATGAAGCATAAAGTGCACAGAGTCTTAATTTCTTTAATACCAGACACGAAGAGCCTGACTGTTATGGTTACAGAAAAATATTTTTACCTCACCAGAGCATGCATATAAAATGTTACATTGAACCAAAGAACAGCAGGCTGATATGCCTAATGTACATCCATATATGGCATTTTTCTGGTAGCTATTTAAAGCTGTTTTCATTAAATGACAACAAAGATATTAAATGTGTCTAAGCCCTGTACAGAAACTAGTGTCAGAGTATTATGTGGTGGAGTATCCCAGTTTTGTGGAGGCTCTTCTCTCATGACCGGGCATTACACTCAAACTGTAAACTTGAAGGTGACAAAATCCAGCCGCATTACTGCAGCCTGACTTGGCCACTTTCAACAAAGGACCTAATAAAATAACAAAAAGGCAAGGCTAAAAGATGAACAGAGAAAGGAGTGATATACAGCTTTCCGTGCATGTCAACAGTGTGGTTCCCAATCCGATGTTAACCCTTTGCATTGTCTTTTCTAGGTCATGCCATAGTTTCTGAAACAACGCCTGAAATCTCCAGAGAAGTCGCCTCAACTACACCCATGGTCGTAAGTGTCTCGGGGTTTTTTGATCAACAAGAGCAAATGTGACGCCTGGTTGAGAGGACAGTCTTTCCTGTAGAACAGAACTGAAACAGGTTGAGGACTGAAACACCAGCAAAATGGTTTTAGATGGTTAAACAGATTTTTGGAAATTTGCTGGTCTGGAGCATTCAGGTGTGTTAGCACAATGCCACAATCTTTCCAGTTTGTTCAATGTTGCATCTGAACAAACCACCAAATAGTTCTGGAACAATATACTTTGGACAGAGATCAAAGTGGAGATGTTTGGATGTAACTTACAGTGCCATGTTTGGAGAAAACCAAACGCAGCATATCAGCACAAACACCTCATACCAACTGTCAGCACGGTGGTGGACGGGTGATGATTTGGACTTGTTTTGCAGCCACAAGACCGGAGGACCTTGTAGTTATTAAGTCGGCCATAAACTCCTCTGTATACCAAAGTATTCTAGAGTCAAATGTGAGGCCATCTGTCTCACTAAAAACTTGGCCCAAATCGGGTAAGACAATGATCCCAAGCAGAGCAGCAAATCTACAGTAGAATGGCTGAGATGAATCAAAGTGAAAACCTCAGCTTAAGAGAGCCGTCCACAAACGAATGCCTGCAAACCTCAATGAGCTGAAGCAACATTGTGAGGAATAATAGGCCAAAAATTAAGAATCTCTTAAATTATCTAAAAATATTATCTAAAAAATTATCTAAAAAATTATCTGAAAATGTGGGGTTGATCATACCTCAGACTCAGTGTGAACCATTTGTGATGTTTCAAATATTACCAGAAAGTCTTTGAGCCAAAATACGCATGAGCGTCATCACAGAGGTAACAATGAAGGACTTTTGCTTGAATCCACACCAATAGTTTATTTCCTGTTGAGGCAAAGACAAATGGAAAAGCATATTGGTAACACATGTGAGCAGACTCAGCCTTTTTATCAAAGGGCTTTGGTTGTTGGAAACTAATAAAGAAATAGAAGATAGTGGAGAGCGCTCCTCTGCACTACAGACAGCACACTCTTTGTTGGGCACTAATCTGAAAAAAACTGATGCTGAGCCTCTTGTCTAAAACGTTTTCTCTGAATTAAAGGTATCAGTCACTAAACATCCTGTGTATATTGGAACTTGCTGCTCCTGACAGTAAGCTTCATTTGATGCCTGATGTGCTGTCTCTCCAGAGAGCCACTGATGCGAGTCCTCCAGTCATCAGCAGTCTCCAGGAGGAGATCCGAGGCCCTGAGTCCCTGCCGGTGGTGGGTTTTCTGAAGACACTGACCAACAGGACCATTCCTCGTGACACTGCCAACAACCTCACGCAGGTCTTGGAGCACGGCCCAACGCACATGTTACTATTGCAAAACCAGTTCATACGCACATTGCCCACCCATATGCATGTGATGCAACAGTTCCGTGATGTCCATTTTCTTCCATCAGGCTTTTCTCAAAAGTGTGGAAGAAGTGCTGTCCTCTCCTGGACTGCCAGAGGTAAATGGGTTCACTCTGTTGTTGTGCAATGTCCAAACATGACATAATGTAATGTATGCTATCTGATAATTATGTTAATGTAAGACACTTAAGACATCCACAAGTTTGAGCTTTTTACACTGTACATTTTTGACACATAGTTCCAGCAACAATAGTAGCGTTTAAAGCTGTATAAGACTCTCTGTTTCCTCCACTGTGCGATCATTATGAACAAATCACAAACATAAGAGAGCGGTTTCAGTACACTGGGTGTTCAGAACAAGTTTGCTTGTTTTTGTAAGAGCAAGCTGAAACAGATGTTCACATCAAACTTGGACAGTAGATACAGTATTCAGTGTACAGTGAGACTGAGCCAATCGAGTTATCAGGTTTTTGTCAGGTTTACAGTGTAACTCTACACGGTGACACTATCACCTGTTTTTACACTCTCTGCGACAAATAAAGCGGTGTTTTGTATTTGGATAAGAAGTCCGGGATGCTCGAAAGAAAAATGTGACACCGTTTAATAGGCCAACGTGAGTCATCGCTAGATGCTGAAAATCATCAACAATTAGTTGCGAGCGTTTTGATGTTGGGTCATTGTTTTCGAGCAGCAGTCCACACCTGTGGTCAGTGGTCTGATCAAGACAGTGGACAGAGTGATGGAACATATGGTGACTAACCTGGAGGACAGCCCGAACGCTCTCATATCCCTGGGTGGAACATCTTTTGTTGCAGGTCAGTAAAGTGTCAGCTCTCCATAATGTAAGTCATTGTTTGTAGCTTTTGTGGACTCCGAGCCTTAAGTTGACATCATTAGTTTTGTAATCATGTCAGGCAAAATCTTGTTTGGATCTTTTCCTCTCAGGAGTGTTTTTTTTTTCCTTCTCATATTTTGGTTTTCTGTCTGTCTCCCAGGGGTCGTTCGATATTTGTGATCCACCCCTGACGAAGCAGATCGGTCTTGTCGTGTGCTTGTCACTTTGCTTTTCTCAACAGTCCTCCCTTTTCTTAACCTCTGACCTCCACAGATTACTCTCTGATGAAACTCCCACAGAATTTCAACCTGCCACATTACCGCTTTCCCACAGAAGGCAAGAGCTACATCTCTGTGCCTGGAGAGGCATTCACAATGGAGTGTAAGTGCTAATATTACACCCTGCGACTGTTCGCTGACATGCTTTCGTGTATGTACAAGGTGGAAGTTTCTGAGGATTCTCCGTGTAGAAAACAGTAGCTAGGTTGAGTGTGAATACCTCACATTAGTCGTGCACTGATTCTGCCAAGAGAAACTTGTCCAGCTGGGAGACTCTTGTTACTGGCTGGTAATTTATTATCATAAGATTTAGGACTACTAACACAGTATACAGTTTAGGACAGGAGTGCCATGAGAGCTTTTGTTTGGCTTTACGATGTACTGTAGAAATCCAGCTATGACTTTAATGTTGGCAGTTACCCTTTTATTCAGAACAGAAAGAATGAGCGAGAGCGCACTTTTTCTCCACTTTCCTCCACCATTAAAAGGAATGGAGCCACATAGTGGAACGAGGGAGAGTAGTAATTACAGTGGGCATTAAAACTCTGTTTGTTTGACTTTGTGTTCAGGTCAGATTCTCTTGGCTCCACCTGGCTCCTGCGTGCACCAAGTTGCCATTCAGAACAGACCCTTAATAATTCATTAAAGGGCTATTATCAGAAGTGCAATACATGTTATTGCTTGTCGCATTAGAGCCAGGAGCAAATTAACTCTGAATACCAGGCCGTCTCAAGTGCTCCAAGGGCAGATTTTATATCCCAATAAAGAGCAGAAAATGCTGCATATTTTGCGTTTGTTTTTTTTTTCTTTCTTATTCACACTTTTCCATAGTAGAGTTGTACAAGCAAACTGATCTCTTGTGAGACTCGCTGGGGGACATTCTGTTGAAATATTTTTTTTTCAATGCTCACGCTTGTTTGATATCTGCAAGTTTTTGTTGTTCTAGACAGCAGGTCCTGAGTGGAAAGCCTTTGAATAGAGGAACAGGGCCATTAAGCGTTGTTTATCTTGAAGCATTAAGGTGGGACCAAGCTGAACAATAGGTCAGGCCAGGGGTGGGGGAGCGGACCCCCAGCTCTCCTGGTGAAGTCATTTAGAAGTTTCATAAGCTTTCCAGCAGCCACGTGGGTTAGGCGGTGATCTTCCTCTTCACCCCTGTGCGAGTACAGGGTTGTCCCATTAGCCTACCGGCGCCAGCATGGGGTAGCGAGCCAACGTTAATTAACTTGCCTTCTTTGTGAGTGTTTTAGCAGCAATGCTTTACATTCCCGGTCCTTTTGCTCATTTCTTTCACATTCAGCCTGTATATGTTGTCCTCCTCTCCACAGCTCAAACCACCATTGTTGGCCTCTTTTACCACAACATGCACAGCTACTACAAAGAGATCAGTCCTGTAAAGACCAGGTAAGATGGCACAACATGCCACCCAATGTGAAAAGTAAAATTTTCACTTTTTTTTTGCTTTGAAGTCTAAGCACTTGAAAGAAATAAACAACCAAAAAAGCAAAGTCAGGTCTCCGTCTTTGTACGTCCTGGGTGGGAATAGGGTCGGCTGGCGCCAAGGGACCCCTGCTTCCTGAATCACAGAACAGCTGATGCTTGGGGCCAAGGCCTTATCTGTTTTCCTCCCTTATCTTTCATCTCACCACGCATTCCCCCACTGACTGATACACCCTGCTATTAGCTCCTTCCTTTACTGACCCACCACTGGATCAGCATGTTCCAGCTTTTAACCTAATGTGACATAACAGTGATTAAGCAATTTGTTTTCCCCACTTTACATCCATCTAAATAAAGTCAGAAATTTTACGTGCGCTGCAGTACATTTGGAAATGTTTGTGACGGGCTGCCAGACCTCCCTTTGTATCGTAAGAGGGGGATGGTGTTTGTGCGACCCCGATGTCAAATGTCAGATCATCTTGAAAAACTTCTGATCCTTCTGGTAGTAAGTGTGATTCATTAAACAGGCAGATGGTCAAAGTCTCATCTAAATGTCACCGCTCTGGTACTGCGTGTAACACTTATGTGGTGATGTTAGTTGCAGATAAGTGGCTATTGATGCTATTGTGAAATTAGAGATTTTGAGCAGGTTTTTTAACCAACTATCTCTGAATGTCTACCACTTCTTTCTCTTTCTTTTGTATTTTTGTCTGGATTTCTGCTTCTATTCCTTTCTTACATTTTCTGTGTACGTTCTCCTTTTTTTGTCTCTTAGGATTAATGAAGCGGCTGAGTACAGAGATCACAAAATCCAGGTAGCAAGCTCTCTCATTTCTTTGAAAGTGGAGCCTTTGCCTGCCCTGTCGGTCAACCTTTCCGGAGCGCCGCTCATAAAGATTGTGCTCACCCATGTTTTGGTAAGACTCGGTCCATAGCATGTCGTATTTCTTACTTTCTGACCCACTTATTTATCGGTCATTTCTTTCTGCCTCGGTTAGTAATACTGGGAAAACAGCAAGATTTTCTGCTTGGCGGGCACAGTTGTTGTTCGGTGGGATCTTATCAGAGGAGAAAGGTCCGCCTGTGGCTGCAGTAGTGGATCTCCTCACATGAAATCCATCAGGTCTATTTTTGGTAATCTATTATATAAGTTGATGAGTGGCCATCACTGACTGACTGAGGTTTCTGCAGCTGGGCATTTACCAGCACAAAGAGTGAAGCCTAGTTTGGTTTTCATTAGGCTGCCTGGCTTTTCCCTTGTGGAGCATTTGGCTTCTAGAGAGCGAGCTGATTATGGGCATTTGAACTGCAGGCTTAGGGCACTTTAAAAGAAACAATAACTTTCTTTTATGAACAACATTTTTTTTGGTACTTTATGGCAGGGACAGTGCCAGCTTTCCATGGGAAATTCAGCCGAAACTGGAAATTAATTGACTAATGTGCATTGCATTAGCTTGCTTTCCGGTAAAGTCAAAAATATGGTGGTGCACAAATTTGTATTCATTTTATCTAAATGAATTGTGTTAATAGCCTATTATTTTGTCATACAATGGCATTAATGAGGCATTTGACTTAACCCCACCATAATGTAGTTCTACTTAATTTATAAGTTCTGCAAGAATTATTGACTTTCTATTGAAATGAATCAAGTCCCCCCCCCCAACCCCCCTCACACCCACTCATAAAAGCACAAAAGAAACTCATGCAGCTTTATGAAACCATGGTAATATTGTTTTGTTTGCCTTCATTTTCCCCGGTGAAATAAATGTTTATGCTGTAATTATCTGGCCTGGTTTCTGTGACAATGATTGCTCTGTTTGTTTTAGCAGACACCATGGGAAAGGGCTTAAAATTTCCTTTGTTATGGTAGTGCTGGAGATGCTCAACAGTTCTCTCCATTCTGTTTCTGTTTTAAGGTGTTTCTATTTTAGTTGGATTGCCCTTACCATTGATGTAAGGATAAATCAGGTTACTTACATTCTTTCCTCTCTATCCCGTTACAAATAAGCTGTTATACTTATTACTAATACATGTTGATCAGAACATGCCAAGCCAGCACATTTCTGTTGCGCATAGCTCAGACGATGATTTATGACGAGTAGGCGCATCGTAATTTGGCACGCAGAACTTCTGGCTTTGGTTGCAGCCAGAACAGGTTGTTTTTGCTAAAACTACACAGACCTGTTGTTGGATTTAGTCGAAAAGAAACTATTTTGGTGGTTTTATTGTTTTTGGCAGTATGTTGATACTTATCACCTCCCTAGCTTGAAGGCAGGGTGGGCTGCTCGCACAGTATGTGGCAGACATTACCCGTCATTGTTTATGTTGGTCTTGACTGTCTGTGCTAAACCTCAAACACGTCTCCTCATGGCACCAGTTCACTGGGCTGGAGTAAGTGATTTCCATCTGACCTCTCTGTTTACCCCCTGAGAATTGGTAAGGGCACAGTGACTTCATTAAAACCCTGTGGGAGTGCTGAATGTGTCTAGAGCAGAAATATGTCCCTCATTTGTCTTTTCATGTTGTCGTGACTACAGCAAGTCCTGTGTTTCATCTCTGGTACTGTACAGTCAACTACTATCCTGGCTCACAAACAGACTCTCATCCATTTTCTCTATCTGACACACTGAATGCTAAAACATGCGATATCGTTGAGTGATGGAGTCACCAACCTGTAACTAACCTTGTGTCATGGCAGGTAGTGCTCATTCAAGTCAAGGTAAAAACCATGTGGTTGCCATCTGAGTGACCTTGCACCCTTGATTGATGCTCTGAGTTCAGTGAAATGGCACCATGAAGTCATGCCATTCCCACCTGACTCAGTAAGTGCCGCCACCACTCTCTGTGGTATGAAGCAGGTCTGGTACCCTGACAAGGTGATATCGAGCCTGCTGGAGGCACACGGGCTTTCTCACACCATTCAGTGGTGGTGGTGATTGGACTCTGGCTCCTTCAGTGATTTATTATGGCTGTCTGACTCTGGTTCAGTTTGAGAGGGTGACGGAGAAGAAGGGGAAAAAAAAGGTGTGAAGCACTGGGGTCTGTAGTTAAACATTAATATATACCAAAAAAAAAGGCTGGCACCTTCTCCTTATCCTCAACTGACATCAGAGCATCACACTGATGGTATGAGGTGAACAAATGGAAACACTGATTTCATGAGTGAGATCTATTTATAGGGTCAAAACTGTGAGGATTTGAGAAACTGGTTTTGACAAGGGTGCCTGACTTAATAGGCTCATAAAGAATGTGTTAGCCTGGAGGATTTATAAGAAGGTCCAAAGTCACGGGTGGAATGACATGGCAGCAATTTGTTGGTAGCCTCTCAATTCACTTATATTTCACTTTATTTATAATATAGAATTGTGGTCAGAAGTTTACATACACTCATTATGAGCATGAATGTCATGGTAATTTGGGGCTTTTAAAGATTTCTTTCAGTTGTTCTTTTAAGGGTGAAATGATTGTACAGCATACATTTTTTAATGACTTCAAAAAAAAAAAAGAATTGGGTGCAGTTTGAATTTAGCTGTGGTAATGACACCTGTGGTAGCCATTAACAAACTTCTGGCATAATTCTGGATGGATATTTGACCCACTCTTCTTGAAAGAATTGGTTGGTTTCCTGGCACGGACCCGGCTTTTAAGGAAAATACACAGTTTAGTTAGTTCATTTAGGCATGTAGACAGCTTGCTGGTGTTCAAACAGAGTGTCAGAATAGAGAAGAAAGGTGATTTATGTTGCTATGAACGTGGCATGGTTGTTGTTGTTGTTGCTGGTCTGACTGACTGAGTATTTCAGAAACTGCCGATTTACTGGGATTTTTCTGCGCAACCACATGTAAGGGTTATAGATAAGGATCTGAAAAAAGAGAAAATATCCAGCAAGCAACAGTTCTCTGGGAGGTAATGAATCATCGACGCCAAAGGTCAGACTGCTTTGAGCTGATAGGAAGGCAACGGAAACTCAAATAACCATTTGTTCCAACCAAGGCATGCAGAAGATGCAGAAGACCACATCAGATGCCACTCCTGTAAGCCAAGAACAGCAAACTGAGTCTTACCAAAATTAGACAATAATTTGGAGATGCGACATTCAGATGATAGGGTCAGAATTTGATGTAAATAACGTGAAAATATGGCTCCATCCTGCCTTTTATCAGTGGTTCAGGGTTGCTGTTGGTAATCTAAATGTCTAAATGTGGTCTGATATTGGGGATGTTTTTTGGCTCACTTTGGCCCCTTAGGACCAACTGAGTAATATTTAAACACACAGCCTATTTGAGTATCATAGCTGACCACAGTGTGTCCATCTTCTGATGGCTGCGTCCAACAGGATAATGCACCATGTCTCAAATCATCTCAAACTGGTTTCTTGAGCATGACAATGAATTCACTGCATTCAAATAGCCTCCACAGTCATTGTGTATCAGTCCAATAGAGCGCTTTTAAGAAGCAGTGATTCTCATCATGGATGTGCAGCCAATAAATCTGTGTGACGCTATCATGTTCATTATGGACTAAGAAATGAGTCCAGAACCTTGTTGAACATATGCCATGAAGAATTAAGGCAATTCTGAAGGCAAAAGCAGGTTCAACACAGTGCTAGCAGGGTGTGCCAAGTGTGCAATGAATGTATTATATAGAAGCGCAACACTCCAAAAGGTAATAGTACTGAGATACCTTATGCCACTTCTACGTTACTCATAAGCAGTTCAAATATTCACCAAGTAACTTCACAAAAATTCTGAGTGACTAAGTTGATTTATTTCCATCCACTGGTTCCCGCCTATAATAAAGAACATGAAGGTTCAGTGGGAAGTAAGTACTGTAACAAGGTCAGGGGGGAAAGAAGGAAAATGCCAGCTTGTGCTTGCAAAGGCGTCTAGACTTGTTAGAGCTTTCTAAATGTGAGGAAAATAATAGGGTGATTGTTCAGTATCATTCAAAATAAACACACAAAGGTTATTTAACACATTCTAATACCCACACTCTTGTTCTTTTAATCACGCAAGCCTTGCTGATCCAGATCAGAGATTTCTGCCACAATAGTATAGCTACTCTTTTTTTTTTTTTTTGCCAGTCTTTTTATAATTCCAGCACACGCCCAGCTAAAACCTTGTGGGCAAATCCTCACTCTATCACTCTCTCTTACACTCTCTCTCTCCAGATTTCCCAGCCACCCACACCCACCCATACACTTACACACACACAAACACAGGATGTGTGAGCCAACTTGCTGATCAATCACAGATGGAGGTCTGGCTATTGCTATTCCCACTGCAATAGCCAGCTCCTCCCATTTAGCGCCCTCTTTCTGTCACCGCTCCAGCTTTACGACCACCACCTCTTGCTACGTGATATAAAGCAGAGCTTAAGACCCGAGCAAGCCCCCCATCTGTGCCCGCAGAAATGGGGAGTTTTCTGTGCGGGTAAAAAGGATTTGGTGCTTGTGAAGTTCAAAAAGGAATTTCACTGCCGAGTAGAAGCAGTTTTATGTCAACCCTTTTAAACCCGCAGCAAAACTATGAAATAGCCATTCAAGTTTGTGAATGTGCAGAATAGATTTATAGTTGTAGAAAAAACAAATCTTGCAAAGATAAAGACGAAACACAAAAAGCTGCTTTTATGGAATAAGTCAGTGTTTAAAAAGTCAAAGTTGAATTTATTTCCCTCAAACAGGGTTTCCAGTGTAGTAAATGACTGACATATTTTCCTCCTGCAAGATCAAACATTGCTTCTCTAGGCAGTAATGTTACTCATGCAGTTTCAGGGACACTAAGACATAAACTAAAACTGGGATCATTGTAACGTGGATCGTGTACACTGGAGGCTAGATCGTAAGTGTCACGGTAGCTGATTAACAGGTACCATCATCATCATCATAATCTGAATATTCTTATGATGAGTACAAAATGAAAACTGGTGATTTAAAGATGTTACAGCAGGCTTTCTGTCTGTAACTGAGAAAAACCTAAATTCTTTATACCGTTTTGATATTTGTACATTACAACAGTTCATTCACTGGTTAATTTATAAAGCAGATTCATTGCTTTAAATAATCAGTACAGCCTTGACCCTGTTGGTTTTATGATATTTTCTTAATTTAGCCAGTATGGTATAAAATTGTATATTATGTTATTAAAAAAATCTTCAGGAGTTCTAAACTTAACCTGGTGAACCGTCAAGTAATGGCAAACATGTAATTCAAAAGCATTTTTATGAGTTACAATTAACAAGTCATCCCACCTATCCATCCATCCATCCATCCGTCCGTCCAGGTTAATCAGGTGCAGAAAAAAACAAAAGCTTTTTGTTTCCGTGCATAACCTCGATATGTTTAGAAGAGGTCATGCACCAGTTGTAAGTAAAGGCTTCATCAGGGAACATCATCAGCTAAAAATCTTAATATCATAGTTAAACTTCACTGCAAAGACTCAATGCAGCCCTTATTTTAATGTGAATGTGTCATTCATCTGAAACAGACCTGAAAACAGAGAACCATTATGGTGGCTCCACGTGAAAGCCCTTTGGAATTAAACATAGGAATCCATGCATCTGAGCTTAGTTATAAAAGGGGGGTAGGGGATCACTTTGTTCTTTTGGGTCCACTTGATATCAGCAATACAGTATATCTGCAAATCAAAAACAACCCCCTAACTTTTAGAGCTGTTTAATTGTCCCCAGTTTTCCTCACACCCAGCACGACTATCAACACGTCTCGTTGTTTTCAATGTCTGCCTCAGAAACTGAGCTGAGACCACAGCTGCATGTCTTTTTTACATTTCCCCTGACAGCATGATCTCACTCATGGTCAGTTGTGCTATGCTGCATGGATTCAGATTGTTACTCCTTATGCTGTGTGTGGATCAGCTTAAGTCCGGCCTCTGATTGGAAAGTTCTGTTACTCTAACGATACGGCCTGCGGTCCATCACAGTCACACGTTGTGTAATGCTATAGTTTATACTGACCTTAAGGTAGCTGAGTAGAGCCTCCCTCCCCCCCCCCCCACCCGCCCCGCCTCGGGGCGGGTG
>VUQK01004708.1:5870-21014 GCA_015106715.1 Bujurquina vittata | reverse complement strand
AATGTATATTTCAGCTTGTGTCTGCTATGGACCAGGGGTTGATAATTAGTGTTTGAGGCAGGGTTTACATTTTATTGTTAATAAGAATAATTTATTCTACAAATGCACAAAAGCCCCAGTTAGAGCAGGTATGGGCAACAGTGGGCAAGTTGTAGTTTTTCATATTTCCATCTGCTTTCATTTACACCCAGCAAGAGGGAAAAAAGAACTTATTAGAGCCCACAGGAGAGCAGTAAATTCATCCACGGGGTTGCTTGCAGATCACCAAAGCTGGCCAGCTGCTGGTGATGACGGGGTACTTTCTAAGCGCTCTCATGGCTCTTGTCCTGCCTGCTGTAATGGGCCACATAAATAGCTAATTGTTAAATCCATCTCGGGGGTCACAATACATGATGACTGAGGAGCTGCATGTGCGAAACAGACAGAATGAGAACACGCAGTGAAATCTAGGTATTGTGCTACACTTTGTAATATGAATCACTGGGCCTATGGGCCAGGAAACAGACAGCCTGACTGTCAGTTTCACTCTCACTCTCACTTTTTCCAGAAGGAAATAGCACAGACACATTCCATCTAATCGTATAGTCTTTCAGTCTGAGAAAAAAGGCACAGGGTCCGCGAAGAGGTGTGCAACACTTAGTGGTGTTTTCTTGAGATGACAGATTGAGGAGGGTAGTGGTTTGTCCTGAAACTCAGGGCCAAGTCCCAATTACTGCATTCTTGCACTGTAGCCATTAGCTCACTGTCTCTGGAGGCTCCAAATCTCATTTTAAGGAATGACATGGAAAAAGTGATTTATAATCGAATAAGATTCTTGAGGACAGCAGGGATTTTCGTTCAGTGGGTTAATCACCTTAGCTGAGTGACAATCTGCGTCTTGTCTTTCCTTGTGTATGAGCTCAGATGTCTTTAGCTGTCTTGTTTTACACTGGCCATTTAAGTGGCAGTGAAGAATTTATCATTGCTTTAATATTACTTAATGTGCGTGTTGAACGCGAAGACAGAAAGATGGAAAAGTCAAAGAGCCCGCAGGAAACAGTGATGCTCACTGCAGTCTGAAATATTCTGATTTTATGCACCCAAGCAATCCACAAGCAAGCGTGTCCCCATCTCACACACTTTCCTCTTTCTCATTTTATTTGACTTTTCTTTTTCAGACTAAAGAACAGCAGGACCAAGTATTAAATCAGAGCAATAAAGTCTTCCTCTACTGTGCCTTCTTGGACTACAGGTGGGTCTGTGTTCATGATTTCGACATAGAACTTCTGAATTATCCATTCAGATCCAGCGCCAAAGGGATTTTATCTTGATTGTTCACTCTTTGCATTTTCTTGCTCAAGTCTTTAAATCAGAATAAATTACTTGTGATTGGGAGAAGGTGGTGTATTTTTCTTTTACCCTTTCAAATCAAAAACATCCAGTTTTACATGTGTTGCTGTTTCAGCTTGTTGAGCCACAGCCCTCTGTGAAAAAAGAAAAAAAAAACCTGAAGCTCTGATACACAGAGCCAAAACACTTTTTGGAAAGCATAAATCTTTTTAAAAAGGGAGTGCGGTTAAGTTGGATTCAGACGCATCCTTTTCCTACTCCACTTTGCCCTGAAGCTCAAGAAAAATGTGAATAATTGGGTTGCCCTGTCAGACTGCCCTAATAAAGTCAACTAATTCTCTGCGTGCCTCCCACGGGGGGATTTTGGATTGTGCTGAGTGCACCCTCCCAGCAGCGTTCCTATGAAAACCTGCCTTGTCTGTTTCTCTATATTCTGTTTGTTCTTTATGTTTGATCTTGCAGTAATATGTTCTCTGCTAACAGTACCTAATTGCCATTCCTTTCAGTTCTAAAGAGGGAGTATGGTCCAACGAAGGCTGTGTACGCGCCGATGGAAACATGACGTATTCTCTGTGTTTGTGCAACCACCTTACCAACTTTGCCATCCTCATGCAAGTTGTGCCCTTAAAGGTATGATGGCTTCTGGCTGCTCTTCAAAGCTGCTAGAATTACTCTGAATACTAACAATGGATTACCGTAGGCTGCTGCAAGTGCCTATGTGACTAGCTCTGGCAAATGTCCATGTGTGGTTGGATTTGCCAGATCTCATTTTCATTTATCCTTTTGAAGGAGTTCAACGCAATTTGATGTTTTTAACAGTCTTCAGCTTTGTATGTTTCTCCTTGTTGTGCAGAAGCAGCTAATCTCACCAGGCCCCAGACTTTAATCAGTGCAGCGCCTAGTAGTTTTTATTTTTTACTTAGTGGTAGTTGGCAAACAGCCTTTAGGTGAATAACTGTGAGTAGTAGTGTTTAATATACTATCAGACTTGTGCAAAACAATGGAAAATATGTGTTTTAGACAAGAAGAGTTAAATAGTTTTTTTTAATTCAACAACAATTCAAAGATGTTAAAATCATGGAATATGATTACAGTTTGATAATAAAGCAATAATCAATATAATAATCATTCCTCACTGTCAGCCAATTTTAAGCAAGCCTACAAAATCACCATGTTCATTTCACTGCTGGTTATAGAGAGGTGTTTTGGGCAACCATGATTAAGTGATTTCAGGTCACTGAACGGGTCAATGGCATATTCCTCAAAGTTAGAGGCTCTCAGGGCCCAAAACAATTCCCTTCAAACCATCCTTCATTTAGTCTTTCCTGTTCTCTCTTTTACATTTACATCATCTGCATGTGGAGCACTTAAAAATGCAAAATCTGTGTATATGATTTTGCCAGTCTAACTCTATCTTACCCAGGAATATGCACCATGGGAATATGGTTAACATCCACAATGGCGTCTTGAAATAGAAAAGCAGACTTCTTATTGCAGGTTAAGTGGGCCAGTGCTGTATTTAAGTCACAGAAGTCTATTTGATGCTATACTTTCCCTTTGCAAGTCTCTAATTAGTGGGTTGCCTCATCCCTCAGTTGCAAGGGAACATCTCACGTATCCCAGTTCTGGATGGCTGATACTCCTCTGCCCTTGTAATGACAAGGCACATGAGTAGACAGTTAATGGAGAATTAAACCCAAACACTCAAAATAGTCTGAACTCCAAAACAACATCAATGCACTGGGCTGGATATGCACTTCATAGATTATATAAATTTTGCTTTTGCTCAAAATATAAAAATAGGTATTTGTTTAAACTTTTAAGGCGACTGCAAGAAACAAAATGACCTCAAAAGCTTGTAAAGCATGTAAACAAAAGCAACAAAAAAACACAATCTTGGCATCAAGAAACATTTTAATTGCAACATCTGTGTTGTGCCTTTTCACACGAGAGGGTATAAACTTTTTGAGGTTGTGAGACTCTGGCCACTTGTGGAAGTACTAATGGACATTAGGCTTGTGCTGTCATAAACTCTAAAAGCTCCCTATGATTTTCCTGGCTGATGAAACAGGATGCACTATATTTGGATATATGTGGAATGACACATGTACCGACAGATCACGTGCCGAGTTGTTGTCTAAGTTGATGAGAGTATCTCTCTATTCACAGATGTCTACTGGCCACAAGGTGGCACTGTCAACCATTGGTTATGTGGGCTGCTCCATTTCCATCTTCTGCCTTGCCATCACCCTGGTCACCTTTGCAGTCTTGTCGTAAGTATTAATACTTACTTTTTACCAGCAAGTACATTTACAAGAACTCTGTGTAATTAATTTAAAATATATTGTATTTATTTTATTTTATATGTGGTCAATAAACCTGCAGCATGAAGACTGATATCAAGACATGCAGCCACAAAGTTTAAATACAACAAAGTTTTTTGTTTTTTTTTTAATTACCATAGTACTGTAGGAATTAAATGTGAAGTTTTCCTTTTGCTTCTTTGCAGGTCAGTGAGTACCATCCGTAACCAGCGCTACCACATTCACGCCAACCTCTCCTTCGCCATCCTGGTGGCTGAGATCTTACTGCTCATCAGCGCTCGCTTTGACCCTGGCACGGTACGCACACAGTAGTGACTTTTTCGAGATACGTGATGGTGGTGACAATGAAGTAGCATAATGATGAACAGGACCAACAGTGTTTATAATGACTAAACAGCTGTTACTATGATGAGGATAGGAATATGTTGTGATGATAATATAGATGATTAAATCAGTGCTGATGAGGAGTCCAGAAACTGATGTAAAAATTTGCGGTTTAAGAAAAAGAGTACACATTAAAGGGGATTGCTTTGATCTTATCCTAGCTGCCTTGCAAGGTTATGGCTGTCCTGCTTCACTTCTTCTTTCTGAGTGCGTTTGCCTGGATGCTGGTGGAGGGCCTTCACCTCTACAGTATGGTGGTCAAGGTGTTCGGCTCTGAGGACAGTAAACACTACTACTACTATAGCATTGGCTGGGGTAGGTCTATCTTGCTGGTGATTTTTTTTTTAATTCTTATAAGTATTAAAATTTTAGAAAGCTAACTATTCAGTAATATTTTCCTCATTTCTGTCCTACATCATCTTATTTTACTGTCCTAAATCTGATCTAAAGGCTACCCCGAGCTACCTTATCTAAAGACAACTTCTTTAAAGTTAAACTTTTGTTGTTAAATATAAAATAAACAACATCTTTTAGCTCTCTTGATCTCTGTGAACTGGCATCTGATGGACAGATTAAACCAATCTGGAAAGTACGTGCAGTATCTTTGCCTGCTGGGGAAAGCCTCTTTTACATGTTGAACCGATTTGTTGAAAAAATTCCCTTTTTTTATGACTTCTTTTCTTCTGGCCAGAGTAATTTTTCATTTTGCATTTCTTCTGCACATTATTTGCTGCAGACTTCTTGTCTGTCAGCTACAAGTACAGCTGTTATCAAAAGAAAGTAAATCCTTGCTTTTATAATGAAGTATTTCTGCTTTTAGCTGCGATAAAGGCTCTTGACTAATTTATCGTTCATTTCCTTCCTCTAGTAAAGACATTGTCCCAGTGTGCTCAAAACCTTCAGGCTTGGGAAGCGAAGAGATCTAAGCAGTATAATAACAAGGCCTATTTTTCAGGGAAACAAACAATCAGCAACTTAGGAGAGACATAAAAACCAATAGAGGCAGTTTGTACAGGCCCAGGCCCTGCAGGGCTCACAGGTTCAATGTGTGTGTAATTAAGGTTATCCGGTGGTGTTTTGACAACAAGGCAAAGAAAGAAAACTGCAAGGAAAAAATTCTGCTAGCCAGCCCTCATGAATTTAAAGAAAAAGCATACCTAAAATTATTTGTAGGCATTTTATCTCATGCAATGTACTCACATTTACATCATCATACTGACCACTCAAAAAGCTTCAGACTACAAGTCACACCATACATTCACCCAGCACTGCATTCCCTGCACTCCAAGCACCTTACCTCTCATGCACGGCTAATTTTGAATCAGCCTAACCTGCATGTCTTTGAACTGTGTTTGTTTTTTTGCACCAGGTTCTCCACTGTTGATCTGTGTTGTGTCCATGACGTCAGCTCTTGACAGTTATGGTAAAGTTGACAAGTAAGTATGACCTGTGCATTAAAAAAATTTTGGAAATTCACTTTGTCATCAGGATGACATCACCTGTGCAAGAAATTGCAAACAGAAATTGTTATTCAATAGCATTTGGTGCTGGTACATGTTTGCATTATAACATTATTACCCTTTTATTTGTGAGAGAACATCATGCAGCATCTAAAGAAGGGGGAAAGACTGCTCAACTAAATAAATGTAATGAGACAATTCTTGCATGTTAAAAGGCCTACATCTAAAAGATACTTAGTTGATTTGATGAAATCACACTACCTAAACCTTATATTAAGGTCAGATAACGTTTTACACATTGCTTTGAATGTCACTGAAATTACACTGAATGGTACAAAGAGCAAATACTGTTTAATTCTACAAATGGACGTTTTAGAATTGCTTAATCACAGGAATATATGCTTAATCTGTCCAACAACTCAACAAATGTGGTGAATGTCAATGGTGCCACAGTTTCTGTGGTGCTTGGGCATTGGTGGGTAATGTGCCTCCATGTTTCAGTTCAGTTTCGGTTTATTTATTCACAAATCAACTAACATACAAATACCAAGTAGAATGATGTAAAAATAACTATTTATGAAATGGAACTCCCCCAAAAACTAATCACAGCTTACAAGCAGGGGCCCAATTGATTGAATACATGTATGTCCCTAGTCATACAGTACATGCCTGAAATGGGTTGTTGATGCCCTAGAGAAAGACTTAGCAGATAAACTATTTGAATGTGGGATGGCCTTTTACTCCTTTTACTCATTGTTAACAATTGAAGTGTTAATTATAAAGCCTGAAGCTTCGCCCCCTGTGGTCACCAGACCCTGGGGCTGGAATTAATCATTGAGGGGGGCAAGAGTCTATGTGATAATGAATGAACTCTGCTCTTTGATTTGTGTGTGTGTGTGTGTGTGTGTGTGTGTGTGTGTGTGTGTGTGTGTGTGTGTGTGTGTGTGTGTGTGTGTGTGTGTGTGTGTGTGTAACTTCATGCTTGGTGGGTGGCAATGAAACACAAAAAGCTCAGTAGCTCGGTAAAACTCAACATGACAGAGGACAAGTTAAGAAAGTGGGATTTTACAAGAGTGCACATTTGGCTCACACAGAATAAAATAAGCACTGCAGGCTCGATGAACAAGGATGGGCAGATTATAGAATTAGTCTCAGGTTAACACTAACAAAAACCATCAGCTTAATTTTTGACAGTTCACAGCATCTGAAGTCTTCAGACTGAGACCACTTTGAAAGCTTTTAGAGTGAATTTGTTACAGACAAAATTTCCATCATATGTGTAGTTTTGCAGTGGTGGAGCTCATAGTAGTTTCAAATAATGAGGACAGTGTATTTACAAGAAATCCTTAAGACTTCTCTAAACACTCAGCTTCAGTTTTTTCAGCTCTTATCTCTGTATGAAATCAGTGAGCAGGGATATTTCCCATGCTTGAATCTCAGGCACGCAGATCTGGCTATGAGCACAGTGGTTTACAGGGGGACAGCCAATAAAAAGAAAACTGGCTGCACCAAGGTCAGGTGCCAAATAACGCCTTCAGTCATGATACAGGAGTTTTGGTGGGAAGAAAAAAAAATCCACCAACATAATATTTTTAGTTAGGAGAGGCCAGAAACTGAATGTTACAGTATAATATATAACCATAGAAAGTGATGTACACAACTGTGTACACGGTGGCTGAAGGGGGTTAGAGGAGGACTGTGAATCATGCAAAGACACATTCAGGAGGAAATGATCAAAACTTAACTTAATAACTATAATATAATAACTCCTCTAATTAGTCTTGACACCAAAGCACATGAAAAAAGTAATTCTAGCCACAATAGTGGCTTTCCTTCAATTAACCTGGGAAAATGAAGCATGTATTTTTAAAAAAAGCTGTAGAGCGCTTAGAAAGAAACACAGCACACCCAATTATTTGAAAATGAAACCAAAGCAAAGGCCTACCTGTACATGGTCTCAGCCTCAACATCTCCGAACCAGACCCGCAGATTTGGAGTGAAGTTCTGTCCTGTCAGCTCCAGCATGGCGACATCCCCACCACCGTTTAGCTGCAGGCAAACAAGATACTCAGGTGACCCGAGTGCACTGGCAGGACAAAACCAGCAGATGAAATTTTCTGTTAGAGGGGGGAAATAAAAAAAAAAAGCTCTCTTTTGTGTACCTGTAAGCTCTCCACCACAGGCACGGGGGTGACAGGCGAGTGGACGGGGCCCATTCCCTCGTAGAAAGTGTATTCGGCCTTGTCTGTGCTGATGATTGTCCAGGAGGCGCCATCGTTGATCATCTCCTTGTTTGGTTCCTTTGGGCATGGAGTGGCCTATAGTGGGAGGTGAGGAGGGAAGAGATGGTGAGACCCGAGACAATCCGACAAAAATCTCTACCCACAGAAAAATAAGCCAAGCATAGAAGCAAGAGTCGAAACTCAAATTCAATGTCAAGTCAGGCTGCTTGAAGCATTTTTCAGAACACTACAACAATCATCCTCAGTCATCTGTGAATAGTATGATTGACTTAATCTGAGGGTGACACGACCGCGACCCTGAAATGATGCGTACAGATGTAAGAGTGACACTGACTTGAAACTGGATGATCCTTTCTTGGGAAAGGCACAGGTACATGCGTTCTGTGTCCTTCAGGTAGAAGGCACACTTGTGGAGCTGGGAGACGGGGTCATCGGCGTCCAGCAGCGCCGTCTGTTTGTCCACCTTCCGGATGATCTGAAAGGAGAGGAGAGGGTAAAGGATTAGCCAAATGATTCCGGAAAGTGGAAGAATAGGGAAAAGGCAAAGAGCAGGCTGAGTGTATAAAACAAGAAGGAAACTAAATAAAGGAATAAAACTATAGCGACCTGGAAGCAAATAGGAGTGAAATGAAGGTCAGAACAGGCAGGCAGACAAAAAAAGGCAAAAAAAGGACGAAGGTGAAAGAAAAGGAGAAAAGACAGAAGAAAACAAAAACATGTCACTAGATGTTCAGTCAAAGCATGAGCAATACGCTGTAAACATCAGGCCAGTCTTTTCAGAAACAGCTCTTTGTATAAAAACAGGGTTTTCAATTATTTCATGTTTTGCCAAGTTTACGGTAGGCAAGATGAGTCACGTAGATGCTTTAAATTTCCTTCAATGAACAGAAAACAGGTCATTGTGTGTGCTGCTGCTGATCTCTTCAACCTTTACAAGGAACTTGGGAGTAATCTTTGACAGTAATTTAACTCCTGACACATTAATGCTGACATTAAACCTAGCGTCTTTCATCTCCGGCTACCTGCAAAGGTTGAAACTTTGAGCGAGCCATTTTGTCTCAACCGCAGTTGTCTGTCAGCATCAGCCGACTGCAGCTGGTCCAAAACGCTGCGACACAGTTACTAACTGGGCACATTAAAGCGAGAACATGTATCCCCTGTTTTGGCTTCTACACTGGCTGCAAGTCAGTTTTCAAACTGATTTTATTTTTATTTTTTTAAAACATTGCATGGGTTGGCACCTTCTTTTTAGGTTTGCAGACTCCCATTAGATTACGGAGGTCTGCTGAGCAAATGCTCCTGGCTATCTCAAGGTCCAGGTTAAAACAGGGGACATGGGACATTTATTCAGTAGTTGCTGCTCCGAAATTGTGCAACAAGCTTGCTGCCTCTTCACCCTTTGTTTGGATGTACAAGTTTCACATCTGTCCACTGAAGAGCAATCAGATGGCTAAAGTAGCTCAGCACAAAGACTAAAAGCAGGGGGAGAGTTACTGAAATCACACTGAACATGTTATATTAAGTATGTTCAACTATTCTTTAACATAAAGATCCGCATTTATCCACTGACCATTTTCATGACAAAGGAGGTCAGCCTCACCTATACACATTACAGTAGGGATTCATCAATCCAAAGCTACGATCAGATCTCGGTGACAATGAGCCGATTCAGCTCAGTTCTGTCGACTTCTTCACGTGACGGCAGCAGCTAGCAGCAGCGCTAACGCAGTGGGGGTGAAGCTAACAGCAGGGGGATAACAGTGACTTTAAGTGTCAGCAGTTTGCAGCCTAATGGCCCACACTTTATTACATTAGTATAGAAGATTAATAACTTTTTTTCACCGTATGTATCCTGGGACTGTTTTCATTTATCACTTAACTAATAAAAACCAATAATTCAGTTAATTTACACTCGATGTACTTAATGGTTACATTTATGTTACGAAGTTAGGAAAGCTGTTTAAGTTGAGCCTGATATTGTCTTACAAAATGGTCTCTTCCTCACAGTGTGGGATACAGATAACTATCCAACACTGGTACTGGGTACTCAGCATCAGCAGATATTCACAGCCAAAGTATCAGTATCAGACTGGAGCCAGAGAGCTTTAGCAGGTCATTCCTATATTACAGTTTCTTTTTGTGTTATTTTTCCTATCTGAAACAGTGAGATTGTTACCAGTCTGGGCAGGGCCATGCCGGTGACGGAGCAAACCAGCTTTACTGTCTGACCGTAATGGATATAACCGTCTCTCACAGTGAACTCTTCTCCTTCTGACTCCTCATCATCCACTGCAACCATGAAGCACAAAAACAGACAGTCAGTGATGAAACCAACCACCCACATACATAACTGTATATACGGTAAAGTCAACATTCAATCAAATGAACCCATCATGTTCTTTGTCTGTGACAAATTAGCTGTGTAATTACTACAACACAGCACGAGGTTACATTTACAACAAACAAAGAAAGTGTGTGACACGTAGAGAAGGTGACAAGCTGTCAAACTGCATCACTTCTCTCGTGCTGAACCTCTGCATGACCAGAAGCTTATAAAACCTTATGGAGACTCACACAGGTGGATGTAGAAAGCGCCCCACTGTTGGGAGCTGGCGTGAAAGTTGCCACCCTCCACGTGTAGATACCGTGTGCTGACTGTTTGGGAGCGCAGTCGGTTGAACAGTGCCACCTTGGTCCCTGATGCAATGCACACTGTGGGCAGAGACAGAAAAAAAATTGCACAGACACAGCCGGTTACATAATGACCCAAAAACGACATGTTGCTCAGAGGTCGGCTGTGATAACAGCGTGATAAGACGTGGAAGAAGACAGGACACGTCCTGTGTGTGGTACAGGTGTGCTACATGTGACATAACTGGGTTACTGGACAATCCATTTTCACTACACTGCCATCTGGTGGTTAAAAATACACTATATTGCCAAATGTATTTACTCACTCATTCAACTAAATTCAGGTGTTGTAATCACTTCCACAGGTGCATAAAAATCAAGCACCTAGGCATGAAGACTGCTTGTACAAACATTTGTGAAATGGAGCTCCATGATACGATGACACCTGTAGAACAAGTCCAGTTGTGAAATTCCCTTCTACAAAATGTTCCACAGTCAGGTGGAGGTCGCCAACTTTCTGCAGAGTCAATCGCTACAGACCTCTAAACTTGATGTGGCCTTTAGATTAGCTGAAGAACAGCACGTAGAGAGCTTAATGGAATGGGTTTCCATGGCCGAGCAGCTGCCTCCGGGCCTTACATCACCAAGCACAACACAAAGCGTCAGATGCAGTGGTGCAAAGCACGCCTCCACTGGACTCTAGAGCAGTGGAAAGTGAAAGGAACTCTTCCTGCTTCAGCATATCAAGACATTTTGGACAATTTCATTCGTCCAACTTTGTGGGAACAGTTAGGGGATGGCCCGTTCCCATTCCAACCAGCGCACAAAGCAAGGTCAAAGGTCCATAAAGACATGGTGAGTTTAGTGTCGAAGAACCTGACTGGCCTGCACAGAGTCCTGACCTCAACCTGAAAGAACACCTTTGGGATGAATTAGAGTGGAGTGGAGCCAGGCCTTCTTGTCCAACATCAGTGTGACCTCACAAGTGTGTTTCTGGAAGAATGGTCAAAAATTCCCATAAACACTCCTAAACCTTCCCAGAAAAGATGTTAAAGCTGTTATAGCTGCAAAGGGTGGGCTGACGTCACATTAAACCCTTTGGAGTAAGAATGGGATGGTACTCAATTTCAAATGGGTGTGAAGGCAGATGAGCAAATACTTTCGGCAACATAGTGTAGCTCTAATAACCTGTTCACAAAAGGAGCTTTATTTTGTTTTTAAAAAAACTGCATTAGAATCATAAAATCAAATTAAACAATTAGTTAGTGAAGTAAATAAAGCCTAGAAATAGCTGTAAAAAAAAAGAAAATAAAAGAAAGTGACTTCAAGAAAGAAAATGGATAACTGAGGAAAGTGAACCCAACTAAAAGGGGCAGAGAGAGAGTCCTGCTCCATGACTCAACATTGTTCACTTGAGGCGTTCAATTACTTTTACTTAATTGGTAACAAAAGAAAAGACAAGAAATGAAAAAAAAACAAACCTGCCTAATAGTTAGGCCAGTACATAGAAAAGTTTTAAAATCTGGTCTAGCTGACAGCGGTGGAGGAATCAGGGAGACATCCATCGGTGCAGTCAGAGTCAAAGTAATTTCCCTGTCCTGCTAATGAGCTCTGTTAACCCCGTGGCAAAAAGCAATCAAGTCTTCACAATAAAAGCATCCTGCTGATTAGCCGGTACACAGCTTTGAGTATGAAGCAGCAACAGCAGGATATTTTCAGTTCACATCAGCAACACTGACACAGCAACACTGACACAGCTGAAAACAAACCATAAAATAAACTGCAAAAAGTGCTGAAAGCATCACAGAGAGAGAGAGTTTACAAACAGATGTCAGGGTATGAGGCCGGCATGTCCTGGCTGTGGTCGGCCCTGCTGCAGCATGGCTGCATCGAATAACTTGAATGATTTTGTGGCTCGAGCATGCTGACCAAAAGCAAGACCCATGAAAAACTCTGGTTGGCTAGGCAGTAAATCATGATGGTGTGTTAAGTGCGTGTTAGTGTGTTAACACTGCTGTCAGAGCTTAAATCTACAAATTTGGCAGACTTAGCTGAACACTTCACTTGACATGAAGGGTGAATCTAAAAGGTAAACACTAACACCAAACCTCTAAACACATTAAAAATGACTCACAGTCAGCATTTTTGAGGGACTGCTTCTTTTTGGAGGGCTTGGAGATGACTTTGATCCTCTTGCTGAGGAAGACGCCGATGTCTGCGCTGTTGCCGTAGAACATCTTGACAGACAACATGAAGTGCTTTCTCTTGTCGGAGTCAGATATGTACAAGGTTTTGGCTGTGCAATAATTCTGAGGAGGCAGTAGAAGGAACACAAAGACAATCAATTAGATTCATTTCTGTTGATGCATTTTATGGAAACTTCAACATATTAGCCATATTAACCAGCGCTACAGCAGAAAAATTAACTTCAAACGCACTGAAGGCATGTGACAGACTTCCTGTATCTTTACTGCAAGGTATCAAGAGGCAATATGTGCTTCTTCTGAGTAATTTCATTACTGCGAAGGTAAATGGCAGTATGTGTGTGGGTGGTTGTTGCACCTTTCCCTCTAAGTTGAGCTGTTGCATTTCTTGGTCGCTGTTGCCGATGCCGATGAAGGCACAAGGCTGCGACTCCTGGTCAGTGCAGCCATCTCGCTCCATCTGGTCCTTCTTTTTCTTCCAGCCGCTGCCCATCAGATACACACAGGGAGGAGGGCAGAAGAACCTGGAACACAAGATGCACATGTAGCTATAATTTCTGACATTTAAATCTCTAGAGGTTATTAACACACCCTGTGAGGTTAGTTTTTTTGTTTTGTTTTTTTTGAACCACCAAAGCTCTTCTGTGGATGTTGGCTGCCTTTTGTTCTGTTCTGTCAAAATGATCCCACACTGCTTCAATAATCTTAAGGTTCGAGCTCTGAAGAGGCCAATCCATGACTGATAGTGTTTCATTGTGTGTTCTTCTATCCAGGGATGCTTTTACTGCATTGACAGCATGTTAGGGATCGCTGTCAGATGTGAGGTCTTTGCTGGATTTTCTCCTATTTCTTAAGAACATGACTTTCCAATACTGTTCATCTGTTGTAGATGGTTTTCAGGCCTGACACTTCTTTAGTCCTCCACTTGTCGAGTTTCCTCAAATTTCTCAAATTAAGGACACACGCTGCACACCTTGCTCTGACACGCCAGGTTTTCAGCTAACAGCTCTTTGGGAATCACCTCATTGGTCCAAAAATACAATTTTATTCCAATTTAAATCCCTTGAATTAGGAGCCTTTTTATGCTTGCATAAGTCATAGGTCAGTGTTAAGTTATTTAACAAACAAAAATCATTCCTCTGATGGTACAAGGACTGAAAATGAGTGGAAAAAGCAGCCAAAGAAAAACTCTGAAAGACATTCAGAAAGCCTGGAGCACTATTGCTCAAGACCACTTGATAAATTACCAGAAATAATGCTTAAAAATGTATTACAATGGTCAAACATGTAAATATTGACAGAAATATAATATTTTTTGAAAATCTTAAGACTTCCGGACAGGCAATTTAGTAAAAATATGGGGAAGTAAAAGAGGAATGAGAGAAAGATCTGTAAGAACTGAATAATGTGCATGCAGCTCTTAATTTAAAACACTAGAGGGCACACTTGTACTAAACTGCAGTCAGAATCAAAGACCTGGGTCAGCACCGTGCTGTGTACAACTACAGTAAAACGTCTTATCTTAAGGGTTGTCATGCTTCATTTTGCATTTGTTACCATGAACGACCCAGCACTTAAATGATCTGTCAAGAAATAAAATACAGCATTCTGAATGAAAAGTACTTCTTTCCCATGATTTTAGAAGCCCCTCATTTTAGTTCTCTTCTCCTTTGAAGCACCATTTCTACTGTCAAGATAAGAATTCTTTAAATAACTCATAACTTCCGCTTTGTTAAAAGTTTAATCCACTCATTACGGAACGAGCACGCACTTCAAATAAATTCATGTGCGTCAGTGTGGAATTGGAAAGCGACCCATTTCGCAACACCAGTGTCTGTCTCTGTGGGTGTTTGTCTACTTTCACCTCCTATAAAAAGCTCAGACAGCAAGAGGCAGCTAGAAAGAGGGAGACAGCACATTAACATTCTCCGTCCGTCCACTTTTGGGGGTTTTCTGGGCTCTCTTGTTACAACACAGAAAGAAGGAATCAGAGGGCTGACGCAGAACATGAACACAGGCTTTGCAGGCCAAAGGATGTTTAAACACATACCTGCCACTATATCTGAACATGGCCACAAAGAAATCCCTTTGGGGGTTGCTTATAAATGGTTGCGATTTTAACCGAGAAAGTTCAAGCTCCGCACTGGCAACGCACAAAAGAGCAAAGCCAACGACTAAATATATGTGACAGGAGTGTTTTAATGTTCCTCTTCGCTGTCACTTTAACTGGATGAGACAGCTAAAAAAATTATCAAAAGAATTCATCTCAAGCTCTTTTCCTATCTCTCTCTCTCTCTCTGCTGTTGTGCTCCAACTCTCAGAGGTGTCTGGCAGTTGGCGCACAACAGCTGATTTACCAAGAGATAGGCCCTGATGAGATCGCAAGCAGCGCTGCAGCTTGGCCAAGAAACCAAGGGGAGGATGGGGAGCTAAAGAGAGTTGCAAAATGAGCATGAGGTGCGTGTGTGTGTGTGTGTACTGGAGGGTGGTGGGGAGAGATACAAAAATATGCTTGAAAGTGAGAGATAAAAAAGGTGAGTGCAGAGTTACAGGAAGAGCTTGAGGAAGA
>VUQK01004707.1:34831-46130 GCA_015106715.1 Bujurquina vittata | reverse complement strand
TATATGTATATGTATATATATATATATATATGTATATGTATATGTGTGTGTGTGTATACTACCAAAACCTTTATTTTGAGTTCAAATCCTCAATCGTGGGTTCTTGAAAAAAGTGGAGTTGCATTGACATCTGCTGGAAGAAATGTGGTATTACACCACATGCTTCACATAAATTCGTGTTTCTTTTCTATTGTGAGCTGCTGCCGTACATTTGTGTGTAACCGTATATTACAAGATGAATTTGTTTAATCAGTCTCAGCAGCAGTAGTGGCATTGTGTGCATGTGGAGGATCAGCAAACAGAATACCGACACTTATATTCCTTTTCGTCCTCGAGTCCATGTCATTAACACAAGACAACAGTACAAGTAAACAGTCAATGCTTCTTTTTCTTCTCAAGCCTCACTGGTTTATATAGGATAGAGAAGAACTCTCACATGATAGCCACCTTATCCCCATATAGCCACATGCCCATAGGTACAAATACTAACACACAATCCACGCTGCAATGTGAGAGGAGGAATGACGAGAGCATTAACATCTGATGACAGGCTCTCATTTTAGTCTTGTATCACAAGGTGCTGGGTGCGTTCCAGGGAGTCAGTTATCTTGTGCTACCCCTGTGTGGCCCAGTGTGAACCTGGCTAAAAGTTATCAAAAATTTGATTAAAATTGAGAAAAAAATGTGTATGTGGTGTGAGAAGGCTAAGCTGCCCTAATGCTATAAGTGCTATGAGTTGATATAGGGAAGTTTAGTTTTGACATTTTTTAAATGCATTGTCATTTTTTCATGATTTTTGTGTAACTGCTAAATGGACTGCTAAAGGGGATTAGAATTTGTTGTGGTTTCTAACAGCCTCTGCACCTCTCACTACTATCTAGATGTGTAAATGTGCAGCCCTATCCCTCTGCCTAGTGCAGCACTGATTAATTTATAATCCTTACACGTTGGCATGCGAGCTAGTCAGGAAAATAACAAGCAGCCTTACACCTCTGGGTAACCCCAGTTAATCAGGATTCTGTCCTTGTTTCTCAGATTCTTCCCGTCACTGCTACTTTTTGTCAGGGCACACCGCAGTCTTTGTGCCAGATTTGCACTGTGCCTCGTCAGTACAGAGCCCTACAAAAAAAGTAGACCTCTGCTGTGCCAACACTGGCTTTTGGCCAGTTTTCTAAAGGTGCCAGCATAGGATTGGAGCCAGCTTACAAAAGGTCAACATACCCCAGACAGGATCAAGTGACTTCTACTGGAGTGCAGTGTCACTCAAGCTGCCACTTTATTGCGCACATTGTCACACAGTGAGAACCCTCTGCTTGTGGTAGACTAACAGATAACATATTGAGTCATACAAGAGCCTTACAGGCACCCAAGAATCATAGTGAATATGGTGCCAAGATAAATGCTAGTTATGAAGTGCATTGTGTTGCCACAGTCAGATCACTGAATTAATTTTTCTGGGATTGTGTCACCATAAAATATGTTCTTATCCTTTTGCAAAGTTCTAACTGGCCACCAAGAAAAATACTCCAAGCACACACACATGCACACAGTTGTTTCCTTTTGCTCTGCTTTTCCTCTTCTCTTCTCTCTCCCCTAACCTCCAACCAATCACAGGCTGCCCCACTGTGAGTCTCTGACGGCTGTTTCTTCCTGTTAAAAGGGAGTTTTTCCTTCCCGCTGTCACCTGATTCCCTCATCACCTTTTTAGGTTTTTAGAAAAATGGATGTGTTATCTATTACAAATAAAAGATTTTTTTTTTAAGTAGTTCTGTATGAAATATTACTAAAATATTATGGTGCTGTGTTTGTGTTTATTTCGGTACAGCTTTGGCTTTGCTGGAAATGGGAATAAGGAATTGAACCAGTGCAGAGGCTTCAGAGATCCATTTGCCTGCAATCCTCCACAAAGCCAGTAGCACACAGGCTGACCATACACTGTATATAAAGGATGGAGGAGGCCGCCATGAATCAACTGGACTTTAATAAACCATGTTAATTTCATTGAAACACTTCTGTTGGAAAGTGGTATCATTGTGTCAACTGACTGACCCATAATGAGGACTTTGTATGTTGTTTGTATGTATAGTCATGTCTTCCTCTTCGTCTTTGGCAGTTCCACTTTTTCTTGTTTTTGTTGTGCTTCTATCAGCCAATAAAGGCTCATTTTTTAGTGCATCCAGTCTCCCTCCATATCCTGCCTTTGAGTCCTCTCTCCTCCTCCACCACCTACCTTGACAATCTGTTCATTTGCGTATTAACAGATGGAGTTATTGTGTTCATTGCATTATGTCAAAACAGCATAATTAGAAATCCATATCAGCAGACGCCAAGGTTTAGAGCTGACTTATCTGATGATTAAAATGTGATTCTTCTGGAAAACAAAAGAATAAAACAACAGGACTGATAGGAATGTTTGATACTTAATTTCCTTTATTTTCTTCAAACACGTCATAATTCCAAATACATTTCATAAACCTACAGTCTCTAAAAGACTCAGTTATCTTTACAGTCATCTGTGAATCCAATAACAAAAAGCTGCTAGCTTGTTGCCTCCTGAGAAAAGTAACTTGTTGGAGTACTTTGGGTTCTCAAATATAAATGTTTCTTTGCAGGTTGCTTGGGCATGTTGGTTATGCTCCTCAGTGGATATGTAGCCCATTTACCCCTGAATGTATTGATTTTACCCTGAGCATCTTTTTCACAACATAACCACCAAGCTGGTTAATTTCCCTCTGGGTGAAAACTTAGCTAAAGCTAAGGCTGTAGTACCGGCTCCAGCCTCTTCTTTGATGAGCCTCACCACGAGTGTTTATAGAGCTTTACTTAGCAACATGTTACTTCAAAATGTGAAGCTGAGCTCCTTAGCAGATGAATCTGATACAATATAATGTGAATATTTCCGTAATGCGAAGGCTGTCCTGTGGGCCATCTTGCTCAGTTACCTTAACACGAAGGAGACTGAAACATTCCAGCTGCTTCAGATTATCACAACCAAAGCAAATGGAAAATGTCCTCAAATTGCTTAGGCTTCAGTCCCACATGCCTAGAGGCCAGGAAAAAAATGAATATTCCCGAACTGGCAGGCGAGAGGTTGGTGGACATTGATGTCTGTCGGTCAGTGAAATCAGTCACAAAGAGGGTCATGCACCAGAAACCTCCCTGTGATTGGTTTGGTCATTAGCAGATCGCTGCGGTCACCCGTAATTTGCATGGAAGACTGAGACTTGTCTGCAAGCACTTGACATTTACTTTCATCCTGGTCCTCCACTGGCAATATGTTGACAGACCGTAAGGAGCCGGGGACAGTCCGTCTACCTGCAGAGAGCGGATGTTGCCAGGGAGCGTCTAAAGTATTGTTTTTGGAGAACTGCGCAAGAGCATGTTTGTGTAGATAGAAACCCTCTTTATGTACCTCCACAAATGGAAGAAACCACGATACCATAAAATAAGCATTACCACTTCAACCAACACATTTCAAAATGGGCAACTTTTACTTTGATTGTGAACAGTCTCCATTTCCAGTTTGTGCCACTGTTTTCACCGTTTTGCTACCACTTTGTGAGTGGGTGCAGAAAAGTCGACATCTTCCATGTGATTGTGGCTGCCTGCTAGCAACCAAAGCAATCGCAAAGAGGTTTGCAGTGGTGTAACCTCTTTGCAACTGACTTAACGACAGCCAGCAACCACTTGCCAACCATTCACAGAGTACAGACAGAGTACAGTCCGTCTGGCAACCAGACGGACTGGTTTCTAAGTCTATGTGACTGGGGCTTTAGTTGAATTATTAACTAAATAACAAATGACTTGAATTATAAAACAAAAAAAGCAATATGAATAGCAATTAAAGACATACTTAAGTTTCTTCCATCAGTGAATTATTACAGTAGTATTATGACTTCTTACACTCAAATTCTAGAAAATACTGACCAAACCGTGTATGTGCAGTGTCATGAAACACGTGTCTCTACTGAACAATCTTGTGAAATATTAAAATGTTGTGTCTATGTGTGTATGTTCTTAAGCGCATGAATTTCTTTTATTGAAGAAAATCAACAAAATGAACTTTGTTCCATCTGGTACATAATAAAGTGGTATTGGGCCCGTAAAAACACAGCAAACATCATACACACACCATACACGCAAACATTTACACTAAATCTCTGTTGACTAAAACATTCAACAAAAGGTGAAAATTCATGTGATTTTCAAAATATAATTAAAATTTGAACTTTATTGCAAACTTTAAAAATTTGATTCATTTTCCACCACAGATTTAAGGCCTGATGGAAACTCCCGTTAGACTGACAACTCGACTGAGTTGCAAGACACATTCAAAGGGTTACAAAACGTGCGATGAAAAACATTGTTCATTTTGCAACTTATTCCGATTCTTACCTCTTTGCTCAATTTAAATGAACCAAAAACAGTTCTAAAATAGATTTTGTTCAGTGTTAATGGGTTGTCGCCCTCAAAAGCTCAAGAATCAGTCCATTAATAAAACTGAGAGATGGGAAATTCAGCCAAACATAAACAAACACACACACACACTCACACACACACGCACACACACTCACACACACACACACTACTAGCACTGTGCATGGTAGTGAACATTTCAGTTTAAAATAGTGTATTTATGTATTAAAATGCCACACTGAACACTCTTCAGCACCCTTGCTTTTTCTTAAATCCCAGGCTATCCCACCATCCCCTTTTCTGTCGTCACCTGGTTTCTCTTCCACTTATAAAACCACCATGATAAAGAAACTATGTAGAGAGCAAAGACCGCTGGGAAATCATAGAGGAAAACAATGACGAAGAACCCACCAATTAAGAGGGTGCCGATTACAAGTCTGGTGACGTGACTGAGGATGTATAATATACTCCACCATACAAGACCATCAACCTCCTTTAATTTCTCTGAGGAAGAACTCAGATGTTTGTGAGATGGGTGGGCTGACTGATTAAAACTCTCTCTGCAGGTGACCCCGCAGTCTTCTATCTGCCTGCCTGTCTCATCTTTTATGTGACAGTGGCTTTCCTGATCTGTTGGAGCTTCTTTCAGAGTTTGGGTGGTTTCAGGCGATGACTGCCAACTATGTGCAGCTAAGGTGGCAGTGAGATCGTGACTGAGATTAGCACTCCGGATCGAATCTGTCTGTGATTCAGAGAGAAAGTGGGTTTGTTCCGCTGTGCTAAGCGACTTACTTCTTTCTAGCAGAGAGCGTTCATCGCCATTAGTGTGTAAGGTTTGCTCTGGGCCTTGACAGAGACTTGAATTTGACTCTGGTGGTAATTCCGTCAAGGAAAAAACGCCTGAATCAAAAGTGTCATTGAGGTCTTTGCCAAAAAGAAGATGGCAGTCTTGTGTAGTACCTCTCAGCCTGCACCCCATTCCATCAACAATATCAGTGTGTCTGTTTGATGCCTGCACTTCTCGACCAAAGACCTCTTCCCAAATCCCCCTGACCAAATCTTCTACAAATCTTTCTACGAAGATCTCCTCCAATCCCACCTCCATCACCTCAAGTGATGCAGTATTTTCTCCCGTAATAGGTTCTTTTGTTCCATCTGACAGCTTTTTATATTCAACACGTGAAGAGCTCTCAACTTCTGCTGACAACTCTTCTTCTTTCAATTCTGCTGGTGCATTCTTCCTCTCCCCCCGAGGGCTCTCCACATTACCCATCAACTCCCTCACTGCTTCCATTCTCAGCTCCCCAGTACTCATCATCTCATCTCTGTCTTCCTGACTCATATCTCCTTCTCGTCTTTGTAACGTCTCAGATTGGTGTTCTGTTGAAGTGTCTTTCTTCGCAACATTCTCCTCTACCTTGATTTGTTCTTCCCTCATTTCGCCACATACGTTCTCATTTCGAGCCTTCGTGTCTTCCTGCGAGTCAGTCCATCTCATTCCAACCACTTTTGATGGCTCTGGGGTGCATTTATTTGCTGGAGATGGTCTGAATGTATCACAGTCACTTTGGAAAGGCTGATTCATTTCACTTGATTTCTCTGTAGATCTTGATGGGTTTGCTATTATTCCATCACAACTCGAGTTTTTTCCAACCTCTGTCACATTTATATTTAATCCGTGTCCACCTGCTTCAGATTTCAGTCCACTTTGTTCCATTTGTGATTCCAGCTTCACCTGGAAATTTGGTTCCTCGCCTATTTGGACTGGCCGTGACTGTCTGTCATGTACATCCAAAATTATTGACGTGTTTCTCTTCCGCTGTGATGAGTTCAGATCTAAAGGTTTGTCATTATGTTGCCGTGCTGGCTCGTTAATTGCCTGGAACCTTGCCACTTCCGTACTAATTAGTTCTTTTGTTTCCTCGCTTGTTGTCAAAAAGGAAGTTTCCTCCTCTGTCTTTTTGAGTTCTGTCACGTCTTTGGTATTCACTGGAACATCTTCATTCAATTCAGCTGCCACTATTTTGTTTTCCTGCTTCGAATCAAAGCCGCCTGCGTGTAAATGTTGAGGCCTCGTTTCATTTTTATCACTCTCCTGTAGATTTGCACTGTTTCGGTTCAGCCCAAATTTCTCACACTGCGTTTCATCGCCGTACCTCGGGGAGATTTCACTTTTTTCTGTTCCCTGTGGCCTAAATATCGCCCCTTCTGCAGATGCTTTATTTTCTGTATAGTTCATCATGATGTCTTCCTCCTTCACTCCTTTTCTGAATGTGGAAGAAACATACCTCGCCCCATCCTTTGTCCCCTGTCTGATTGTCTCCCTAAATGCCAGCATGTCATCTATCGCATTGTGTGCAGTACCTGTAACCTCTCCTTCCTCGCTGGAAGAAAGACCCTCATCCAACCTTGCTCCTTGTGAGATACTATCAACAGCGCTGGCATTCTGAAACTCTGGCATTGCTGTCATGTCTGTTGTCTCTGACTCCCCTGAGCTTGTTATTAAGTCAGCTGTGTGCGATGTGATGGGTTCCTCTTCTACTCCTTTCGCTCCTCCTATTATTCCTTCTGTTTCTCGCTCCCGGACCACATGCTTGTGACACTCGGTTGAACTGTCAATAGAGTCCTCGGACACAGGCGGTGCCCCCTCGAGGGAAAATTTCTGTGGAGTGTCTGTTACAGAGCTTGTCTGTGACCTTTGGGATGTGTCTTCTGTTGCTGTGTTGTCATCTCTTGGGCTGGTGACACATGCCTCTGCTGGCTGGTGGTCTTCAGTGTTCAAGGCAACATCAGCCAACAGTTCTTCCCATGTGTGTGACAGAGGCTGACGTGCAGCTAAGGTGTGCACCCGTGCGGGGGTAGGAGTATCTGTGCCCAGCTGAAATTCTCCAAACTCTTGACTGTATGCTGAATATTGGGGTTGGGGCCCCTTATCATTTGAAGGAGACACTGATGCTGCTGTCTGCAGCCACTCTGACTCTGGAACATCAGAATGGTTGGGCCCATTAAGAAAAGCCTGCCACACATCACACACAGAGGCTTCTTTATTGTCGGTATCATCTGTACCGTTAAGGAAGGTCTCCCACATGTCATCAGCAGACGGTGCATTTTCTTCTTTTGACAAGGTCATTTTAGCTCTTCCACTCCAAATGTCATCCACATCAGCCATCTCCCACTGCTGGGGTTTATCATGGCTCCAGTCCAGTGTAAGGAGAGGGATTTGATGGTAGGTGAGGACTTGTGGGCAATCGTTTGGTTGTGCCTTTTGGTATTTATAGAGCAAGCTGGCAGAGTCACCCCACGGAGCCGGCATAGGCTGAGAGTCTTTCTGGCCACTGGCTGAGTCATGTGCAAGGTCCTTTGAGTTTTGCTGTGTTCTCTGAGAGAGGAACTCCTGCACGCGTGCCAAACGCGCCGCTTTGCGTCTGCTTTTTTCGCTTTCCACCTGTCAAAAAGGCCAAAAGTCAAAGAAGTGAGTTTTGTAAAGTCAACGTGTGTGAGACCTTGATATTTACTTGATGATTAAAAATTTGCCTTTCATTTGAGCATTTTTGATATTTAACATGCAAAGCAACGCAATACTGCTGCAGCCTCAGCACATATAGGCCTATTTTTGTTTGCCTCATCAATTTTCCCACATGTTTACAAGCAGGTTGCACGTCTTATTAATGGACCGCGCGTGAGTGACTTCAGATGTGTTCTCAAGTATCGGGTTAGCTGACCTCCCATACCCTTCTGGTACTCACTGTGCAGGTTATGCATCTCGTACTCAGCTGCCCTTCATAACTTAGCAGAAAGAACATGTTCTTCCCTACAGTTTAGTCAAAGACAAACAAGAACTGTGCTTTTGTGGCCACACAACATACATTTTATTACTAGGGGAGTTTGCTTTTTTGGTGAAGCTGGTCTTTTATAATTCCTAAAACGTGAAGATGAATCTTTATTGGAGATAATTTATCTGATGCTGAGGAATGAGACCACACCCCAAACATTCCCCTTTTGGTCTTATATCTATAAATGTCTACTTGTCCCACCCTCCCTCCCCTTTTTTTTCTCTTTGTCGTCATCTCTCAACGGTATCAGAGGGATCTGCCAAGCCTGGGAGCCACTGCTGACCCTCGAACTGCACTCTCTGGCCTTGCTGTTTACTTCAATATCAATAAATGTTTTCCACTCTCATTGTTGGAGTATGTGCCCCTAAAATAATCTTAAAAGAACCTCACCAAGGGTTTGTGCTTCTCGCTATGTAGTAATGATTGCACCTCTTCGCTGTCCAGTGTCCGCCTGTGGGGCTTTTCTGCTCTCTGCGTTGCTTCTATTTCTGCAAAAGACCAAAAAAAATATCAATGTGTCTATTGCTCTTGTGCATGCACATATAAATGTTAAGTATACACACCTGCAGCAACTGTTGCTGTGTTGACAGTCTCCCTGGTCTTTCCCGTTGTGCTTCCATTCCTGGTGTTCAAAATCAGATATCGCTAGCGTGACATTAGACGTTTTACAGACAGTACCAGATAATTAATTTAACAAGCTAGCATTTATTCATAAGATCTTTATGTGGTAAAAGGGGTTATTGTTGCTCTGTATCCTCCAGATGTTGTGCTTCATTATTTCAAACAGAGCATAAACATTCCTCGTAAACACTCAGAGCACTAGAGTTCAATCCAATGGCATAATAAAAAGCAGGTTTCACTCTTTTATTAAAGACACGCCCTGAACAACAACTCACCCTGCTATATAATTATGATACACAGTGCACAGAATATATATTATGCGTGTCCAGACAGCGTGTATCTGTGCCAGGGGCCTTTGAAATCCGTTTGTCTGCTGTGTTATCTAGCCTTTGTGCTGCAGCACCTCAGAGCCAGAGCATGCACATAATAAGGAGCTATAATTCTTGGGGCATAAAAAAAGATTTTGCAGATGGGGTCAAAGAGGATAAAATGAGCATGTCTTGCTACAGTGAAGACGTCATGGAAACCTGTACACACATTTGACCATAAATGGGCAATATGTGCTCTACAGGCCACTGAATAGTTACACAATACCTTACTGTAAACACACAATGGCCCAGTTAGCAGAGTATATCGCTCTTAATGACTTTGCCTAATGAGAAGAGCAGCACCGCGTAGGCGCACTCTCACTGTGTCAAATTTAAAACTTTCCCTCCACAGTAAATGGAGCTGCGGGGCTTTTCTCTCTTTTGTGCACAATATTGCAGAGGCATGTTTAAAAAAAGACTGAATCACACTTTCACACCTGTTAGCTTTGAGACAACTCCGCTTGCTCTTGTAACTCTCCTCTTGCGCTTGAGGCCCATGCTCCTTCATCTGTTCCTTTTGGCAGAAGAACAGCACATAGTTCAGGTCTTTGTTGTTAGCCCAGAACGTGCCTGCTGATGATTCATAACAGAGACAGAACTCCACTCTGGTCCCTTCCCTCTCAAATGGAGGAACCAGAGTATACTTGAAGGCAAACCTGTCTGTTTTTCTATCACTGGATCCGGGCACATACTCTGCCGGGAGGTCAAAGCAGCTGTTCCAGCGGTCGAGGGTGATCCGGGCAAAAACAGACTTACTGTAGCAGAGGTTGACCACCCTGATGATCCCTCGAAGGGTGGTGGTCCCCGGGAGAAGCTCAATGCTCTCCAGCTCCATCATCTGTGCCTGCAGCCTCTGTTCCAGCTCCTCTGGGGATGACGGGACTATAAACAGACAACACATGTAGAACTCCACTACTGAATGAGTTGCTTCCTTCTCAGCAGCCTGACTGACTTCCGATTCTGTCGCTTCAGCGCTGTCAAACTCCTTAACGGAAACCAGGTTGAGGCCAAATGCGTCCGCAAAAGACACCTTCCTGCGAATAACTGGTGGGGGTTCTGGTTCTGAGTCTTCATCTGCATCTGTTTCCTCATCTGTGGTAGAAGCTGTGGGAGACGAGGCCTCCATTCCCCCTTTGTCCTGATCACGACTCTTCCCTCGTTCCTCCTCCTTCATCATGACCCCGTCCTGTTCCAAGGGTTGCACGTACAGAGCCTCCATAATATGTTCTGGTCTTGTGAGGCAGCAGTCTGCCTGTCCTGCCGTCTGTCTGGTAAGGAAGGTGGCACAGACCAGAGTGCCCTTAGCCCCGGCTGCAGTGATACTGTAGAGGGGAAAGCAGGGAGAGGACGTGACTTGACAGATGGAGTTTGGTTACAGCTGAAGCTTGTGAGTCTGAGCCAGGCCTATTAATAGGACACATATAACTAGACCAAGGCTGGCCTGTTGTCCTCTCAGTTATCCTCTCATAATGTGTTTGTTAGTAACATCATAACTACATGAAAGTAAAGCATTTACAGAGCACTACAAAGGAAAATCAGAGCAGAAAAAGTGCATATTTTAAGTTATTTGACTGAATGTATATATTTTGATACTTCCCAGTTTTTATTTGAATTTCAAGCTTTGTGACAAAGTAACTGTTAATGATGCTGTTTTAGAGTATTTAGCTGATGCTGATCTGCAGAAGCACATCAGGATGCTACAGTGAGTTGGTCTGAAATTTCTGTGCGTCTCCCCCACTGAAGTATCCTCTAGAAAGAAAAGTATCATCCTACCCACTGCAGGGGAGCTGATGCTGACCGCTGATCTCCACGTGGAGAGAGGAAATGAAAGGATGTCCACACTGTCATCAATAATGTATCAAATTAGTATTAGTTCTGTTGCAGTTCTTGAAAGGCCTCACATGTCATTGCCTTAGAGGCAGGCTTCATTTTTTAGGTTCACTCTGTGTGTGTGTGTGTGTGTCTGTGTGTGTGTGTGTGTGTGTGTGTGTGTGTGTGTGTGTGTGTGTGTGTTGGTCTGTGTGTGTGTGTGTGTGTGTGTGTGTGTCATTTTATATAGAT
>VUQK01004700.1:27846-57674 GCA_015106715.1 Bujurquina vittata | reverse complement strand
TTCCTTTTCGATGGATGGATGGATGGACTTAACACGCCGCTGAATGCTATTGCGCTCGCCAGAGATAGGCGGACGGGAAGACGTCTCACTCCGTAAAAAAAAATCACCAATAATAAAAAACGACAATAATCGACAATTAAATTTGTCATCAACTATTTTTATTGTCGATTATTGTCGACAATGTCGAATAATCGTTGCAGCCCTACAGAGAATAACTTTAACCAGATTACTACTGAGGTAAAAGAGCTCTGTCTTCAGAAGAGAAGAAGAAGAAGCTGATCGTATATGTGGCGAGCAGCGCCGCAGACCCGGAACAATGCACCACGATCAACAATGTGATTGTCACTGGGCTCCACATAAAACCCTGGTCATACACTTGGGTGGTGAGCACTGGTGACAAAAGGGATGCAGAGCAACAGCTGGCTGCTTTTTTAGCAGTCAAAAGGGATCAACCTGGACTTTTCCCCTCCTCATCTGTTTTTTTCACTAGTTTTGCATTTGGTCAGTGTCACTGCTGGTAGCATGAGGTGATATGTGGACCCTACAGAGGTTGCACAGGTAGTTCAACTCCAGGATGGCACATCAATATCAGCTACTGTCAAGAAGAGAGCATGGAGGAGATTCCAGGAGACAGGCAGTTACTCTAGGAGAGCTAAACACCGTAGAAAGTCCTTAACTCATCAGCAGGACTGGTATCTGCTCCTTACTGCAAGGAAATGGGATGCACATTCCCATTTGGGATGCACATTCCCAGAGCCACAAACTGACCTCCAGGTGTGAATGTCTCTGATCTGCACTAGATAGTTGTCCTAATTAATAAGCAATGACTTACGAGGGTTGACTATTTGCCTCTCCATGAATCATGACTCATTATGCAAAGTGAATGAGGCCCTCAGTGTGGCCAGAAGAATGTCGTGTAGAATGAACTTGAAAAAGACACTCATAAGAGTAGGGGACACAGAGGTGTACCAGTGCGGCCCACCACCACCTAGATGGTAACCGGACTGAACAAGTGCCAAGCATAATTTAAGGACGAGATGAAGACGAGCACAATGAAACCCTTCTTTGGGGCTCCAGGACTGTCAAAAATAATCGGACTGACAAACACAAATTCATTTGCCTGCCTGACTGCCTGTGAATTAGGCACCGTGTCACCTCAGTACCTCTGTGACCCACAATGATCTTGTCCTAGACTCAGCGCACATTCACTGATTTCCATGTTGTAGACCCAGCATGTATGGGATGAAAAGGGAAATAAGCCTTTTACATCAAAAATCTGCTACTTTCAAAAATCTTCATGTTTATAAATGTCTTTTGTTTGATCCACTGGGAAAAAACAAACAAACAAACAAACAAACAAACAGAAACATACTGAGCGCTCAAGTGCTTTGAATGGTTAGTGAGATAAGAAAAGTGCTATAAAAATGCAGGTCAGTTTCCATGTTTCTACTGATACTCCACGTTTTCCCTTTTCTACCTTCAATTCAAAATGTTCATTGCAAAAATATTTTTATTTCATTAATTAGTTTTCCCTAATGACTTCACAGTCTTCTCATCAGGGTAATATTAGAGAAACACAAAATACAGAAATGTCAGCAGGTACAGTATGGGAGGAACTGCAAATGGCTGAAGAGTGAACCTTCATTATTCTAGATAAATTTGTCTGGATGATTATTTCTTTGTTGTAGCAATGTGTCTTGACAATGACTCTTATACCACTGGAAAGCCTGTTTATTTCCCCTTCCATGGACCCGGGTCTGTAAGGAGCTGAGTATTTGGGTTGTCCCCATGCTTCTCTGCTAATGCCAAATAGCTTATTCTGCTATTGACTCTTGTTTGGTGATTATTTGATTGGATGACTGAAGTTTGATCAAACAAGACATACTGTGAATGTAACAATGTGTTTATTTAACAAGCAGGGGCCTCAGTTATGGACAGCTTGGCACCTCCTGCTCCTCGTGTCACCAGTTGGTCACACACTGCTGTGAGATGGCATCCCATTCTTAACCAGCATTTGTCGTCCGAGCTAATCCCGCAGGTGTTCATTGGGGTTGAGGTCAGGACTGCAGGCCATTGCATCCTCTCCACTCCCACATTCTGGAGGTAGTCTCTGATAAACCCTGCTCTGTGGGGGCAAGCATCGTCATCTTGGAGGGTAGAGTTCGGTCCCAGACTGTGGAGATTTGCGATTCTGCCACTGGTTGCAGAATCTCAGCTCGATATCTCTCTGCATTGAGATTATCTCCAACAATGACAAGCCTGATTGTCAGCACCTGGGCTACCAGAATCTCAAAACAAGAGTCAATATCAGAATAAGCTGTTTAAATAAGTTTTTCATTGACACTCAACCCACAAATGCACTTTCCTTACAAATATGGCTCCATTTAAGGGGACATTAACTGGCTTTCTATTGGTATGAGATTTATTGCCAAAAGGTATTGTTACAACAAAGCAATAAAAGACCAAACACAAATTTCCATACTTTTTGTGCTGAGTTTATTTAGAAGAATGAAAGTTCACTCTAGCCATTTGAAGTTAGGCTGGAGCCTATCCCAGGTGCCGCAGGGCAAGAGGCAGGCTACCATTCACACTCACATTCACACCTATGGGCAATTTAGAATCACCAGTTAACCTAACCCCACGACATGTCTTTGGACTGTGGGAGGAACCCGGTGAGAACCCACGCAGAGACGGGGAGAACATGGACACTCCACACAGAACGGCCCGACCAAGATCACAGAGCTGTAATAAATTTTGTAATAACCTTTAGCACCGCATAGAGCAGATTCAGTCACTACCAACTCTGACAGTTTGTTCCCAGCTGTGGTAGCGATTAGTAAAAGCGGTAAACTTTGTGGGCTTTTGCATGGTTTAAACCCACATTATAATGAATTAGCTTTAGTCGAGTGGGAAAGCACAGGCACTGAGAAAATTAAAAATTTCCTCTGTTGATTCAGCATTGCTAGTTTAGAAGTCATTAATGGCAAAGCCTCACAGCCTTACTCAAGTGTTTGCTCCCACTTGGAATATAAAGTGTCTCCTAAGCAATTAGGAGGAAATCCGCACTAAAAGCTTATCGTCCCTTGGTCCGCTTGCTTTCTTTTTTCCCCATTAATCGATATTCACTAACAAGGCAACTGATTATTGCCATGTGAAATTAAGCACTTGCTTCCTTTTCTAATTTTTATGATTTTTTTAAAAATATTAACTTTGCTGCACAAGACGAGTTCTATTTTTAACAAAAAATAAGGTCACAGATCCAAAGAAATAGCGCTCGTTGCACTAATAGAGTCTAATGATTATGCATGTTATCAAGGAACACACTTGGCAATTCCCTTGCATACACATTTTAGACTGGCTGCTGGGACTGCTTTGCAATTGTCTCCACTGCTGAAAAAACAACTGCACAGGCTCTCAGTGATTCATCTGGCTTTTTTTTTTTTTAAGTGTGATTGACCTTTTCCAAACACAGCTCCTGGTGGCACCCCATTAAAATGAGTGGCTGGTGCTGATGAACCAATTTGACACTCAATGCACAATTGAGCTGATTCAGGGTCAGGCAGCACGAAAATATACATATTGCAGAAAGTCACGGGTAAATGTCTACGCTAATGAATTAATGGAGACATCTAGGTTAATGGTCAGGTTTCAGGAATTTAAACAACTGTGTAGTACATTTAAAATAATGTACTACTTTATAAATATTTCTAAGACATTCTGGGCTGTAGTAACATTTTAGAAAGACCCTATTCTACTATATACTGCATTTTCACACAAACTTATTTTCTGTTTGCACCATGTGCCCTTTGTTCTCACTGTAACTTGTTTTTTCATCACAGATAAGCATTGCTGAAGTTGTGCTGGGAAAGGTGGTTGTGCATTTGAATAATTCCCAGCTTTTACACATGTGCTAGCTACATCTTTCCTCCTACCTCTCTGGCAAGCTACCACATTCAAAGCAGCAAAGATCAGCAGATCAGCAGAAACATACAATGGCTTCATCTTCAGTGTCTCCTCTTTTTTTTTGTCTTTGTTTGCTGGCTCGTCTTGACGTGGGAGGCAGAGATTTTCAAACTTTCAGTTCCCCTTTTAGTCACAGTGTAAAAATTGATTACAAATGGAGAGGCATTAGGAGGCTTTTAAATTACATAATTATGACACTTAACTGGGAGGCATTTCTAAAGCCGAGGAAATTTAAAAGGAACTGTTCTTTTTGTGAGACCTCCAAGATTCAGAATCAGAAGTTACATAAGAACACACTGAGAGAATGTGATGAGAACGCCTGCAGATTGAGGCTGTTTTTAAGAGTTTATTAGTTGAATTATCCTGATTTTATTCTCTTTGATACATTATATCTGGAAAGGACAGTTTAAGGTTTACAAAATATTAACATGATAATAATAATCATACATGGCAGCTTCTTGTATGCATGCTTGCAGACTGGAAGAGGTAAGACAACCAATTCTATCCACCCTTGTGTTTACAACCTGTAGACCCATTCGCGCTTTGTTCTTTCCTTATCTATGCCCATCTCACATTATTAAAAAAGTAACTGGATATCCTGGAACCTGGGGAAATGCCATGTCTACTTTTCTCATCAATATTAATGAGGCATGAAACACTGGAGGGAACCTTCCAAATTCTGCCTACACTGGGATTATAAATATGACACATTTGTTCCAAGTTTTATAGAATTTTTCTTTTTCGTGGGTTAAAAGAGAAGGTTGGCTTTTCCAGCTAATCCTCTCTTTGGCCCAGATAAAGGATCTCAGAGATCAGGGGTTTGAGTGTTGAATACTGGCTAATCATCTGCCACTGTTTTCCTTTTATAAGAACTTAATTTGGGCTATTTGAGAATGCATGAACAAATGAAAATGATACGATTCCACTGAGCCGCTGTTTCTAACAGGTTGAAGGTAAGTTCTTTTAGTCTCCTTTTTCTCTGGAGTCTTGAAATATCAGATACTTTTCCAACAGTGGTCTCCTCAGTCCATGCCGTTAGTTGAGGACCATTGACTCCACCCAATCAATCATAGCTTAGGTCACTTGATTATTCAGAAGTTATTTATTTTATTGAGATTATGTCCTGAAATCCTGTTTCATTCCAGATATCATGAAAATGCATTAAAAGAAATACTCCTGTACATATTATATGTCACCCAAACCAAAAGCATTTGAAGGAATTTTATACTCTACTCAATATTGCTGGGACACACCAGATTATGACCTAGGGCTGAAATGGTTAATCGGATTAATTGTGATGAATGGATTATTGAAATAATTGACAACAATGTAGTAATCGATTATCCGTTAACTGGACTACAGATTTTTAAAAAAAGGCCATTTGCTGAGAAAACAACTTATTCACAGCAGTAATTAAGTCAAAACTGTACAAAATATATATACATTTGCATTTAAATTAAAATCACCTCTGTCTGTAAATATGTTTAACCCAAAACTCTGCAAGTGGCATCGTTTTAGCTACATCTGGTTCAAATTTACTGTACAAATGCTATGTTGTTTCATTTTAGGCAATAAAATGTTTATTTTCTTATTTAAAAAAATGAAGTGAATTCTTTGTTTATTTGCATCTTTTAAAGTATTTCTGATATTGTATAAAAAAGGGCTTAAGTGATTCAATGAAAAATCTCCAGAATGTGCCAATTTGTTTTATCCAATGAATCAATTAATCATCAGAATAATCGATAGATTAATCGATTACTAAAATAACTGTTAGGTGCAGCCCTATTATGAACATGTGTGTGTTCATAATAGGCCCAAGAGGGTGGCCCCATGGCCAAAGAGCAAGAGGCCCACAGAACCACAACATCATGGCTGATAACACACAGACCATCTACAGATTCTTTGACACATCTTTGGCATCTCTAGGTAAAGCTGATGAAACATGTCCAAACAAAGTGAAACTCCATTTACTTATGGGCAGCTATGCAAGTCTGGTTCCACCTGCCACTCCCTCTGAGAGATCTGGCATCTAATCAGACAACCTGAATTGAATTCATTGATCTGAAGGTGTTTTTCATATGCAGCGCTCTCCTGCTTCAAATGAGATCTAACGTTTGCTTCTCCAGATACCAAACAATTTACAATGTCTACACACTTTTCCACGTGCATTTCAGTCAACGATGCTGCAGTTCTTCTAGCATTACATAACATGATGGTAGCTTGTACTGCAGACTAGGGAGAATTGTGGATGAGTTGAAGTAAAGCTGGTACAAAGAAGAGGAAGAAATGTCACTGAGGCTGCTGCACAAATAATAATGTGCCCTGCTGCCAAGGTGACACTGCATCTCTCACCAGTTCTTTGTCTGGGGAGCTTTCTAACCTGTTGACAAGATGCCAAATTCCATCGCTGAGCTCACTCCTCACACTGATGGATGTGCGAGAGTGGCTCAACACATCAAATGCTCCATTTCTTGATCTGTTATTTCCTTGCCCTAAGTCAGAGAGGCCGAGGTAATGCCAGCGCTTGTCATAATTTTTCTTAGCAACCAATCCCGAAAGCAAACAAGTGCTACTTTCCAGTTGTTGCCTAATGCAATGAGAATGCACCTTTATGAATTAAGCCTTTGTTTCTGCTACCAGGCTGACTGTTAGAAATTTAGAACTCCCTGAAACATCTTTAATTTTCGACATTTTCCTGCGACAAAGACTGAATTCAGAAACTGCAAAAAAAGAAAAGAAAAAGGGGAAAGGCTACATCCCCGGCGAGGACAGCCGATCAAGCGCTGCAGAGAGATGGATGGTAATTCTTACTGAAGAATTTGTTCTGACAAACCCTCAGAAAAACTTGACATAAAACTGACTGATGCTAAAGTTTTACTTTCCACCACGTCGGTTTCACAGCTTTTGCACCCCCCCCACAAAGTCAGAAAAAGTTTGACTTCTGAAAAGAAGTTTTTTTCAATTCATGTCTTGTGAAAAATTCACAAACTAGCACAGCGTGCGCAGCTGAATGCATCTCAAGGATCAGGGGGTCCACGAGACAAAACAAACTTGCCCGGTTTGTGTGCATTTAAACAAAAAGAAACTTCGGGGAGGAAAGTGTACCAATACACACTTTCAGAAATACAACACATTTGCCTGTCTCAAAGAGCCCATGCCACTTGCAGACTTTAGGACAGACCAGACACCTGGAAATGTATGTGACAGACAACCTTGAGGCTTAATTAATGAACACAGATGAGACCTTATAACCTGGAATATATTAAGCAGTCACTACGAAAGTCTAAGCACTGACATTACTGACATGAAAGTCAGGTGGAACAGTCAATGAACTTGAGCATGACCGACTTGTGTTAATAGTCTGAACACAGTTCCTGCACACCTTGGTGGCCTTTTTAAATGTAATTAAGCTTCAAATGTCTTCATTGACTTTAAGTATGAAGAAATGCAAAGGACATGGAAGGTTGAATGTGTAAAGTAAGAACAAGCACAGAGGAGAGACAGTGAGTCTCAACAGAACCTCAGAAAGGTTACAAGTGATTGAATGAGCTGAAACAGAGACGGAGGCGCGCGTGTGTGTGTGTGTGTGTGTGTGTGTGTGTGTGTGTGTGTGTGCGTGTGCGCGTGCGTGTGTGTGTGTCCACTAGAAGCAGGAGTACAGCCTTGGATTATATAGAGAGAGGATTAACATCTCTGCAGTCAAGGGATCAGTGTGAAATTGCAAAGGTGTGCCGCTGCAATTTCACTGCTGCCTCCTCCAGAGTGTGAAATTTTCAGCAGATATCAGACGCAGATTTCTGCTGTGCCTGGTCAGTTTGTCTGCCTCTCTGTCTGTCTGGCTCCTTCCAATTCGGAAACATTCAAACCTTAGTTTTTTTTAAAGTTGCGTGACTAATAAAGGATGTTAAAATATCGGCTAAATTAAAAACAGATAGAATGAATCCACCCGAGGACTAAGAGGACATAAAAAAGAAAACTGAAAAAATAGGAAAGATTCCGTTAACTACCAAAAAATGAAAGATGCAAAAACAGCATTCCTCTCGTATCTAACTTTAGTAAGTTTTAATCGAAGCAGTAGACTCAGTAATGTCTTTTATCGTGTGCAGTGTGTTTACTTTCGCTTCGTTTAGTTCTGTTCTCAAGTCCTGCATTGTGGCTCCATCTCCTGCTGTTTCCTGATCAGTTGCAACAGATTTAAAAGGTCCGGAGTTGAGTTCAAGCGTAGCATTTACATTTAGAAGTCGTTTCAGTGAACCCACAACAGCCGGTCAAATAAGTCCTCAGTGCACGTGAAACAGGCTGTTCCATCGTGTTATAAACCACCACCTTAAACATTATGGATCGGTTTCTCAAACTTCATCACGCAACACCCATATGAACATAACCGCTTGTATTTTTTTAGGCATTCAATTTTATTTGCATTAATCTCTAAAACCATTAATCTCTATAAAAATTTGTTTTTTATCTAGTCTCCCGTTAAAAAATTCAGTGCAGCTCAACATTGCCATTTAACCCTTTATATGGCACTCAGTGAAATACTTTGAAATGTGGAATTTCAACCATGGGGGACATACCAAAACGTAATGACTTTTGTGACATTTTTCAAAATGTTTCATTTTCATATAGAAAATCAAGGTCGACAAAGTTCCCATATTTGGTTCCTTGCCCGTCTGTGGTAAAGAAATATTCCAAGAAGTGTATATATAAAAAATACAAGAAAAATAAATATATGGCGAAAGAAGCATCTATTTTAGAACATCACAACAGATTCATTACAACACCCCTGCTCCCATGTCACCTGGGCCTGGAATGTCCTGGTTTTAGGTGGGATGGACAATGTCAGTGTCTGCCACATGATCGTCTTCCTTCTCCTCATTATCACTGACAGCAGGGTGGGCTAGCATAACCGCAGTCTTCCTGCTCTTGCCATAAACCATCTAAACAGACATTCGCTAAAAAAATTAATACACAAGCAAAAAAACAACTGGTATAAAGTCAAAAACTGACACAATATACTCATCTTCACTTTCATAGCTTTAAAAGGTCTATAAATGGGTTAAATTTCTCTCCGATGAATTTGATTTTTTTCACTGCCATAAAAAATTATGTTCTAAGCTTTATTCCCTCACTTGTAAAGGAAATATACTTAGTATGATTTGTTAGATGCATCAGGCATTGGTCCAAATATGGTCGTCCCTAGTGTTTATGTGAAGATGGCATATGATCAAATATGGTGCCCACATTTTTCATGTCATAATTTCACTAATTTCACTAAGTCCTTCACAAAAAACACATATGCCATTGCTTAGAACAACTAGCTAACAAGTTAGCATGGTTAGTTTTGATGTTTTGAACATAAATGTACAGCAAGCCGAGCCCCATAAGCATCTTTTTTCTAACTTTGACATGTTCCAGGTCTTTGCTGATTGGTTAAATGCTACAGTGAGGCGTTCAGTGATGTAGCGTGCTCTTTGCTGATTGGCTGGATGAAAACCGCATGCTTCTTAACCTGACTGACATGCAGTACTGTCATCATTTATCAAGTGTGTGGAAATGACCAAATATGGTCACTTGGCCTATAAAGGGTTTTAAACTAGGGTGCCATCACATAGCACTGAAATGCCAGAAGAGATGTCCTCCAGTGTGAAGCGTTAGCAGGGAGAAAGTTCCCCACAAACAAGACAAATGTGGAGACAGATGCTGGACTAGCAGCCGCTTCTCATGATTAACAAAAACAAACGTCGTCTCCAGATTTAGAAATTATTTGTTCTCAACTGTTACAGTATGAACAGCAGGAAATCACAATAAATTTGGGCAAAAGAAGCAGTTCCATGTGGCCTTCACATGTCGACACAAGTCCTTCAGCTCTGAGGTTTTGTTTAGAGGAGGCGGTTTACTTTTAATTGGACAGATTGAGTGCAAATAAATGAGAAGGAAACATTACACAGTCAACTTTTCTGGTCTCACTTCTCAAACAAATAACTATTTTCACCCTCGAACAAGTATTCACTGCTCTAGAAAAAAACAAACACATGAAATCAAACTCACGTATGCATGTAACCCATGCAGCAACTTTTCAAGGTGCTTCCTTCTCGAGTGTGTTTTTCCTTTTTTTTCCTTCAGTTCTCTCTCTGTTCTCTTTCTTCTTTGTGTTTGTCCTTGCAGAAGCCAAGTGGCTCTCTGTGTGTCTCTGCCAAAACACAGGTGACACAGCGGACACTGGAGGAGAAGGCTAATGAGGTGCCCTGCCAGTCCCAATCTTGGCTCCTCATCAGGCGTTGTAGCAGGGGAAAAAAGTATCACCGCAGCTGTGACCAACTACTGACATCTAAGCCTGCATCAACTCTCAGAGTCACTCATGATACTGTTTGGATACGGTGTCGGCAACTACACATGGTGTCTGATTAAGTGAAGGCAAAACTCCCCAAAAAGCCGAACAGCACGAGTTATAAATGAATTCAGTAAAAAGAGTGACAACTGAACAAGGAGTTTGCTAAACTGCAAATTAAGATGAGTTATTTTTAGCTGGAACCTGAACATACGTGTAAGTCTGTGTGTGAGAGTACACAGTGCTTCGCAGGCCAAAGGAAAACGAGACTCCAAGTTAAGGCAATGTGAAGATGGATTGTGTCAGTTATGGATAACGTTTGTATGTCCAGCAGTTAAATATGTAAACTGTTCTGAATTAAGACGATGAGATGCAGCAGTTGCATGTTGTTAAACAGCAGCTTTGCTGTTTCTAAGCCGAAGATCTAAACTGAGCGTAAATGCTGACTCTGGAAGTTTAACAAAAAAGAAAAATTCTGGTGCTTTGTGCAGCATTTTAGGGGATTTTATCAACAAATGTAGTTTAACCTTGCTCTGTTTTGGAGATGGTACTGTAAAGGTATTGGAAAAGGAGCTTTTGGTTTGTCCATGACAGCCCCATACTGTACATGTGCCGCACATGCAGCCAACAAAGGGAAATGAGGTTTTGGTCTAATCTTTTCCACAAATTCACTGAATTCATTAATAATCTTCGTTGATAAATGGAGGAAAAAAGTTACATAAACATTTGTGTTGTTATTATTTAGTGTAACTAAGGTCTTGGCACGTGTCAGTCACCACGCTCTCTGACAGCAGGTAAGCTTTGTGCACTCTACCAGCTGACTGCAGGTCTGTCACTCGCAACAGGAGAGCATACTGGAAAGTGGGTCGCTGTCAACACCGTCTGTCTCCCACCAACGTGCTTCACCAGCACCTCATCTGACCCGGGAAATGCATGAAGAGGCAGTGTCAAATGTTTAATCTTTGTACAAAAATTTAAATAAGTAAAATTCACTGCGGTCATGTGTTTCCATGATAGACTACTGTTGGCTGAAAGCCATTTCCAGTGATCCAGAGGCTGATGAGTGAAGCCACATGATGGTTCTTCAAAGTCAGTAATAATGTGATGAAGCCAGCCAGCAGGGCAATTTCCAAAATCAAAAAAATCAAAAACAAACTGACTCTCAGGAACAACGTGTGTTCTCTCTGCTGGGAGTCGTGATTTACCCACAAAGCAGCAGAGCTAAAGTGCTCGATGAGCGGCACTGTGGTCTTTCTTAAGCTGACTGTTAGATCTGAGCAAAGGGGCCAGTAAATCAACGGTAATCAGCCACCTGGCAGCATTTTTGACAACCTCTATCCAGGCTGCTGTATTGATGCTTGACACGACTCTTGTTCCTTCAGCTACAGTAGTCGCATGCAGCTCCAGGGTATTTCACATACAACAATATTCGAACAATACGGGGTTAAGTACCCCGCTGTAGTGCACACCCTTTTGGCTTTGCCTCCAATGGTGGTCATTTCATGGTCTATTGCCTCGCTCGTGTATCTTCTGGCAAACAGGAACACTTACTATGTACATGGCTGATGCAACCCAACAACAAACTGCAGTATTGGTACACAATATTCAACCAATTTGAAAACATCCATGTTATGTGTCAGGCAGATTTGACATTTTCTCAAGCGCCATTATCTTTACATTACCGAGCAAGATGTCTACACTTTAACAGATATTTGCCATTGATGGCAAAGCTGCTGCAAACTGTAGTTTGTGTGCAGTCTTAAACAGACTGAATAAATGAACTGTTGTGTTTAATGAAAGGCTGTCAAGTTTGGATTTTGGTGAATCTGACAATTTAGCTCTGAAACCGATGAATAATGCAGTGTTGTGGTTGTTGAGCAGAGATTATTTTGTTATTGTCACCACATGTGGTTGGTTTTGTAACACTCCCAAGGCATTGTGTGTTTCAGATGTTGCAGTGCGTTCTGAATGCTGCTGAGAAAGCAGTTGAAATGGGTCATAAAGAACTTCTTTAAGGATATTCAGAGAAGACTGACAATGAGTATTATTGCGTAAGAGTCCTGCAGGCTTCATGCTTTTGGAGTCATTAGAATTGGCCCTCTGTCAGCGGTGTAAAAGGTATACATCTGTTAAATTAAAGAGGAGAGTCTCAATTCTGTTAAACTCATTCCCTGCTGTGTTCCCTCTGATGTGGCTAACTATCAATGTTCCACCTTTATAGGAAAAGCAATCCATTAAATCCCATCAAACAAGTCTTCAAAACATTGAAACCCTTTCCAGAATGATCCTCTCAGCAGGTTGCCTACAGTGTACCTCAGAAGTCACTGCTGTAAAATTCGCTCTTCCTCTCGTGCTTCTCATTTTACAGTCTGTGACGCAGCGCAGTCTGGTTTCTGCATAGAAGTTACTGACCTGGGACCAATACAAAGAAAACTGACAGAGGATCTGTTTCCCGTATGACAGCTGCCTATTATCACTTCCAAACCTGATAATCTGAAGGTCCTAAAGCACACCTGTCTCCCAAACCATTTCATAATAAAGTTAATGCACCATTTTACTTTCAGTTTTCTTCTTTGCCAGAAATCCCCAGTTTATTAACATTGTTAGCCAGATGAAGAGGAACAACATTTTCTCCCCCTTTTTTGCTTTCATACATTTCTCCTCATCCTCAGCGTCTCCTACTTTATCTCTAGGAAGCAATGAGTCTGATACGAGAGACACCAGGGAAATGACAATCAGGCTGTTTTACAGTGTCACTCATCTGTGTCATGCAGCAGTGCTTTCCTTTCAAACTTCAACCTAACCTTTCCCTTCTGTTTTTCCTCACTTCTTGTAAAACAAGTGATCACTAAGATGCAGCCAGATGTTCCAGTGTCTGAGGTCCCATTCTCACCTGAGCGAGGCCAAACTGCACCAAGCCACCTGCATGCTACGATAGAGCAAAGTGGTTCAACTTAGGTTGAATAACTAGGTGTAATCTCTGCACCACACACACGCACGCACATGCACACACATGCACACACACACACACACGCACGCACACACATGCACACACACATTGCTGTTGACTACCTGTCAAACTAGTGGAAGCCCTGGATTATGGTCCTCGGCGCAAAGGTTGGGGTTTACTGTTTCCATTGTAGCACATTATGTTCCCTTCATCTTCAGCAGCCAGCAGAAGAATGTCATAACAACCTTTGCTCAGTTTCAGAAAATAAAAACAGTGACTAAGAAAAGAATCCTCTCAGTTTCAGAGCAGAACGTGGAGTATCTCTGTTGGTCTGTGGTGCAAAACAAGGTGTTTTAAATAAAAGTGCAACATCCCAAAGAGGGATTGTGACGAGCGAAATGCAGTTCTGAAACCACTGACCATCACTGGCCGTTGTGACAAATTTAGATTTTTCCTGGCTTTTGAAAATGTACCTGATTCAATAGGAAGCCTTGGCCTAGAAATCCACTGGCTATGAAATATTTGTAATTGTCTCCAGGGGCCAACTGGGTAGATAATAACAAATGGCTTCTAAATAGCAGCTGCATAAGAATGACAAATAAAAAAAAATGGAACCACACAAACGTAAGGTTCCTAATTAAAAGCTGTGTGAGTATCACTTGTCTAATAACTACTAATGAGCTTTACTTAAAATGATCAGCAAACACAACAAACATTATGTCCTCATTTGCACAAGCAAAAATGATTTGTGTTCCAACAGCTTTGATTTCAGAGGAAACAGTAAAACTTGAAGGCAGTCCTCACATTTATTTATGTGGCAACATTTTTCAAAGTGTAAATTTGAAAACCACAGAAAGGGAGAGCTGTGCTCTTGTGCTATTCTGTTAAATCAAATGGATCTTAAGTGGCACTTTTCTGGCCATGACTGAGTTACACTGCATTAAGATGTAGCTACTATTAAAAGAACAGCTCTACAATCTACTTTTGGAGTTACGATATAGTGCTTTATCTGAAGTATGGAAAGCAAAAGCAGGATTAGATTTGTACCTGTGGCCATCTGAAGCAAAATAGTTTTTGATTAGCACTAAGAGCGACACAACTATTCACTGAAGATTTGCTGTAAATTTCATTCTCGTTGCCAACTTCAGATGAGACGACTTTTCCAAGATGATTCTAAAGTAACTTTAGAACCAAATCAGCATCCTAAACATTTGCAGACCTCAACATAATTTACACTGAATCATCACATAAACCCTGAATAAACACATTAAAAAAATAGCAGACTGAAAAATGTTTATTGTGATTGAATGATTTCAAATTTGGAGAAAAGACATGTGAGTTTGTATAAAGCAGTGGGCCTGTGCAACGATGGTGTAAACTTGTTTATCTTTTTATATGCTTTTAACTACTCAAAACTCATTTATGGCAATACTTCAACTGCATTAAGTAAAAAGTTTCCATTCTAAGTATTTCAATAAACAGTTTTCCATACCATGATATATAAGAGTATTGTGGCGTCGCCACAGCCACAAACTGTGGCACTGCTACTGCAAGAGTCTGACATATTTCTCTCAAAAAAGGCAGAAATAAGCAGGTATAGAAACACAGACCGGCAAAGAAAATTGCACACTGTAAAAAGGTTTTTCATTACATTCATAGAAAGTCGTTTTCCACCGCAAACTTTTTTCATCTCATTCAATCCTGAAATTAAATCTAAATACCAGTATAGACTCTGTTCCTACCGTCACCACTTTAGGTGGCTTATTCAAAACTGAAAATGCTTCACGATTCTCCAGGAGAAAAAAAATTGCTTTTAAGAATAAACAGAAAACATAGCAAAATGTATAATCACACTTTGAATGAGTTACAGAAATTGAGTTTCAAACAGCCGTTTCTGTTTTTGTGCTATTCATGTGTGCAGGGCGTTAGCCAGCTAATAACCAACAGATGACCAAAAGGCTCAAAAATGCTCAGTGTGCTCCTCATGTTCCATCTTCCAGTGGAATAAATCCAACACAGTCCTTCACCGGAGTATCCTAAACAACATTTACAAATGAAGATCTTACATTCAGTCATATTCATAACCTCTAATGAAATAAATGTCAGGGGAAAAAATGCAATTTAATTCTAATTTACATCCACTACTTTTTCTTTTCTTTTTAAAACACTTACAGTTAAGAAACCAAATACGGTCACTTTGTTGAGCTTGATTTTATACACAAAAATGAAACATTTTGAAAATTGTGAAGTCCTGATATGATTTCACTCTAAAGTTGAAATTTAGAATTCCAATGAGTGCCCTACAAAGTCCTAACAATGCATGAAAAAATAAATAAATAAACTGCATCTCAAATACGAGCCATTTATTTATTTATCTGATACATTTATTAGATTTTTATTCATTAATGAATTTTTGCAGTACTCAATGCTCCTCTTTGGTCCTGTCCTGTGCAGAAACAATCCGCAGTATCATCTTGTCAGACTGGCTGCGACTAAACCGCACTAACCCTCAGCCAAGACGCCCATAAATAACGCCAGAATTAGAGATGAAAAACATTGCTTCCTCCCAGACACCGTGTTTATCTGAAGGGCCAAAGGGAGCGTTTTCATCCAAGGCCAAGCGCTGGTCTCTGTGATCACTTGGCCATGTTGTGGAGGAAATGCTTATTATGTGGTTATATGCGGGCCTTGTTTGTTGTGACCTTGAGGGCTCATCCAACAACGCAATGGGGCCCTGCAAAAGAGAGGAGTGACCACAGGAGCCGCCCTAGGAAAGAGAAAAAAACTGACCAAACACTGTCAAACTGTGCATTCTCTCCCATCTTCTGGTCTAGCCTGTACAAACACATTCCCACTGCTGTAATGTGTCAAAATCCTGCAATGTCTCCGTCTCTCTGGCTACATCTTAATCCTCCATCCTTTTTATCCATTTTTGCACATCTCAATTCAGCTTTTCATGCTGGTGAACCACAAGATGCTGCTTTGCTTTTTTTATGCATCCTACTACAAAGTGCTGCAAAAATCATATAAACTACCATCAGCTGTTTTCTCAAATACAGTATATATAGTTAACTTTGGTAAGGGTGTCAAGAACCCATATACTTCATTCTTGTAAGCATGTACAAGCATTCGAGATTTGAAATAGAGCAGACACTACCACATACCATACATACAATACCATAAAAAGCAGGTCAACAACAAGACAACTGTGATGCACCGCCATTAGCAGCACATTAATCTGGCTGATTTAATGAGTCATATTTCCCACCTGCCTCCCTTAGGAGACGCTTCCAACGCAACAAAGCCAGGAGTAGAGAATTCTTTTCTTTCAGTGAACGCCAGCAAAGCAGCCGATATAAAAGCCTTTCAGGAGCAACTGTTGTGTGCAAAGACAACTTGATAAGAATTTAATTCTGCTGTATCTCCTTTGTAAGTGCAGAAGATAGTAAGGCACAGGGCAACAAACATTTACTTTGATGTAAAGATGCAATGTGGCTCCGCACAGTAGCAGTATTTAAGACATTTTGATGGATTTAATGATAAAAAATGATGCCAATGAGTATTTAAGAGCATTTATACTGGAATTATAGTGTTGAAAATACAACACTATGAACCTTTTATGATTTACTGTCTCATTTTCAAGTGAGCCTTGGTATAAAGACTTGCCTAAAACTGAGATCCTGGTGCCATGGAAGTTAAAAATCAGAGGGTCTTTAACTGGACGCAACAAGCTGGAAAGCACGACTGCACAATATTACTACAGATATGAGTAGATCTAAGAAATGAACTTGATTCAGGAATTCACACTCCAGTGATCATCCATGAGTATTACTGCTCATCTCTCAGTTCGGCCCCTAAGAACACATCTCATTCTCAGTTTAATGGAATTCTGTCAGGATGATCACATTTACAAGACAAGCAACTGGCTCGGTTAATTCACTTTGCTCCACAAGTTACTGTTGGATGCTGTCAAACAAGGCATCACACAGACAAATGGAGTTTAATAAGAGAAGAGCTTGATGCGGAATACAAATCTGTTTGACAACTCCTCATTCCGTGTGTAAATTAAATAAGCTGACCTCAGTGGGAATAACGCAGTCTGTTTTTTTCTCTTCTGGAATTTTACCACTTACCAGCAGCACGCAGAGGAAATGACTCGCCAGATTTAATGCACAAGGCTTAGATGGAATAAATGCAACACTGAGCTCATATTCAATCAGCTGCTAGCACAAGCCTGCATCAGTCATGAGTGAGCACCCATATCTGAAACCCCACCCGCGGCACCGTGGCCCCTCTTAGGAACCCAGCTGTTGTGATAATCCTGTTATCAGCCATTAAATAGCAAGGAAAGTGTCAAACAGGTTGAATGTTGATGCAGAAAGAGCAGCGCACCAGGATAATAGAGCCCACCTCACCTGAAACCGTGTGTCAGGTTGTCACAGCTACAAACCAGATCTAAGTAAATCCATTTGGATGCAGTCCAGACACAATAGCATTCAGGTGCACTCGCACAGTCACTGTTAATGCTGACAACCTGCTTCTTCATGAGACCCTGCTCCACACTCAAGGGATACCATCATTACATGCCAACATACTGTGAACTGAGCATGCATAATGCATGAAACAGCTACCAGCAACATATGCATGTCAAATTCACCCATGCGCATGAGGTGAGAACAAAATCCACTCCATACAAAATAACCGTCAAGCACTAGAACAGAGTAGAACACACTGCTGAGACACATCCACTGTGATGTCAAGCGCTTCCCTCTGTAGTTGTAGCCCTGCCACTGTTAAGGGTTCAGTCACCACCAGTGCCACAACTGCTGAATACAAATATATCAAGGGCATGTTTGAAATAAACACACACAAGATAGAGTATTTTATAATCAAAGTTCAGATTTTTTTCCATTATTTAAACATTTTAAAGCTCCCGCTGCTTGTGTCTCCTGGATGCTCTATGGCGCCAATCGTTCCTGTGCAGAGAGCAACATCCTGAACTTGGTCTACAGTAAGAGCTCCTGCACAGGTCCTACAATAATGACCACACTGTCAGTTACAAAGTAGATCCCTTAGTCACAGGGTTTTACTCCTCATGCAGGGATAATGGGATTCCATTTGAACACCCTGCTTGTTGCCTTTTACGATGAGGTGATATTTCTGCTGGACTGTGAATGACTTTACATGATGCAAAGTGGATGTCAGCAATGCTTCATGGCAGGCCTACAAATGTGCAGACTCAGATATGTTAGTGAATACCATCCATCTGAATTCCCCATTTGACAATTACCATAGACAAAAGAAATCAAATGATGCTTAATTTCAGTTTTAGTGTGGAATCTGCTTTCAGAAATGATGACAGATACTAACATGGCATACTTCGTGTACACGTGGCTTTTGAGGCTTTTGGGCTTACACTGCAATCAACACCGCAGAGATCTGGAGACATGGACTAGCACAGATTTTGGGGGAAGCAGTGCAATCCTTCTGCTGCTTTTAAAATAGTTTTACCTGCATAAGGATGTCTTAACTCAATTTCAGAGCACAAGCAAAGCTAAAGGAGCTCAATTAAGTGGTTCGGGTCAGTATTTTCATGCTACAGCGCTGCGCCTCAAAATCAGAAGAAAAGACTGAGGCCACTCAGCTATCTGTACCAAAAGACAAAAAACGTTAGCACAAAGCTGTCCCACATGTAGAGCTTTGTGCAGTCACTATGGGCGTGGTAAAGCATGGACAGATCCAGTGCATGTTAATATATTGCATAATAATACAAGAACAAATGTTTCAGTCACAATTGTAATCAAACTGCTCTAATGAGTAATTTGTATTTAACAAAACCTGGGTTTTCAGGTTTGGGCACAGATTTAATTTCTCAGCAGTGAGGGAAAATTTGTAGCACATTTCTGGCATGCTGAGCTGACAAGACTCTTTAATTATACCCCAAAGCGCCAGCCATATGACGTGAACAAGGTGTCATTCTGATGAGTGACCAAAAATAGATCCAGGAAGCACTTGAGGAATGAACAACAATTTGCGGAGCTTTGATTAGTGTTCTAACATATGCAGGAAGGTAGAATTACAGAATATATCTGAGTCAAGGAGCCCAAGAACTGCTTTTATACTGTTAATCCAAAGTAAAAATTCATTTCTTTTAAGCTGTAACAATAATTAAAAAATACAAATATTAACATCAGCTGAAAAGTCCACGGATGCACAGTTGCCATACAAACTAAAAGCAAGTGAAAATATTTAAAGTGTAAAATAGAGCACTGTATACGCATACAACCCCAAAAGTGCTCCGTTTTGAAAACATGTTCTATATTTTTGAGCTTCACCAGTACAACGAATCTGGGGAACTCTGTGACACTGACACAAAGCCCGCGATGTTGTCAGACCTGTGATACTGCATCAAACAGCTGTCTGTAAGCACAACTTTAGACAGGTGGCCTCCACATCCAATTTTGATTCTGTGTGAAGTAAGCATCAGCTTCAATAAAGAGATAAAGTGTCCCTTTATCAATGAAGGGTGCAGACGGAGGGCCTGCCAGTTTCCCCAGTAGTGTCACAGGGTTCATTTCCCACTCTGACTAGACTCTTATCCTCCTCCCCAACTCACTTTTTCCACTCTTGCACATCCCTTTCATTTGGTCTCATTTTGTCCTCCTCTCCCTCTAACTCTCTCTGGCAACTCCTTCCCTTTTCTCTTTATCGTGCTCGCTTCATTCTGTCTGACCTGGACATCGCTGCTCTCATCACTCTGCCTCTGAGGCTTATTTTTGTGAAAGCCACAGTTATGATGTTGCCCTGTTTTGACATGTTTTCCCTCTGAACTTTTTTAGCGGTTTAAACCCACTAATTCCTCATGGAATGAACTGCTAATATACCATGTCCAGCCAAGTGGGTTTGTGTGTATTTTAGGGTTAGGGTGCGTTCTCTTGGGATGTCACCACCCTACAGTACAGTCATGAACGGAAAATGTACCAATCTAGAAACAATTCTTTGAAAACATGATGCGGATGTTCTGCTCTCTGTTCCTCAAAGCTTGAACCTCTGCCAGCAGTCTCACCACTGTGCTCAAACCGATATCATTAAAGGGAAAACGCTCTTTGGTTGTGTGTCCGATGGGGTCCTTCACACTGCGCAGGAACAGTCTAATAACTGGAACTGGAACACTAACATTTTTGTCTAAAGGTGATAAAGCTTCTAGAAACTCTTCACTTTTTCACGTTAGATCCGAACTGCATTATTTCTTGTGGGTCTGATTGTGGTACAGTAGTTGCAGTCATGCAGTTGAAGAAGTCGAGCCACCAGAAACACTTACTCATTTTGACTTTTGTTACTGTGTATGTTTGAACTTTTTTGTTTGCTTTTCTCTGCTCTTTCTGGGAGCCTTCAAGGACCACAATGGAAATAAGTGTTTACAAGTTTTGCGCAATCCTGGTTTTTTATGCCATGTCAATTTATAATTGTTGTGTAAGGCATGTTAAACCAAATAAACTAAACACCACAAATTTGGGTTTATAAGAATATAAATATGGCCAGAACATGGTACCACCAAAATTACTTTGCCTCCCAATAAGGACCATGCATACACATGCTTCATGAGAGTTATTGTTTTCTATTTCTAGCTAAACATGTGGTAACAAACTTTAATTTCTGATATCTTTGGCCCATCCCTTTTCTTAAAGCGTAGGACTTCATTTGTGGTCCAAGTTTACTGGTTGACCTAGTGTCAAAAATCAACATACTTCCTAATTTAAGAAAGATGCCATGGCTAGGTTTTTCTCCTGGAATAGAGACTGTCTGCCAGTGGAGGGCAATTCATTTTTATAGCAATTCAGTGGCAGCTCATTGCCACTGGGCTATCTTTAATGGCTACAGCATGAAAAAGATGCATATGCAAATCAACTTCCACAGAATGTAACAGTGAATAAGAGCAGTGGCACTCTACCAGAGAACAGAAAAAGCTCACAGGTAATTGGCTGATGACAAGATTCCCAGGAGATGCTTTAGTGACATAGCTGCCGCCCCTGCCTGACCATTCACAACCAATCGCTATGAGCTTAGTTTCCCCGGCAAGCATTACGGTCTTAATTACTGCTTTCGCCTTCAAGAGGGATGGATGTGAAAATGAGAAGCACCATCCATCTGGGAAAAGGACAGTGAGTAATGGAGGAGGAAAAGTGTAAAGTGTGGGAGGGAAAGAAGAGGACGGTGGCAGAGGGAGGTAAACATTCCCAGGGTGATGGAATAAGGAGTGCTAGCAAAACACAGCTTTCTACATTTCACACAAAGATCCTCAACATGTTTATCCACTGGGTAGTCACAGGGATACTTTACAAACTCCATAAATATCTTAATGCATGCACAACTTATTTAAAGCTCATTAAGGCTGAGGTTCATACATTTGCAAATGAACTCTTATCAGCCCGCCAAGGCAGCCGGCGGTGAGGTGAAAGGGAAAACCTCCTAAAGTTTGGAGAACAAGTCTAATCTTAATAGTCCTCTTTGATAGCTGAACACTGCAGGCAGACCCTTTACAAAATGCACCAAATTGATTTCCAAGAAATAAATGAGGAGACTGATACTTCTTCTGATATCGTCACAGCAAATATGAACCAGGACGTGGTTACCTTAGCTTGGCTCTGGCTTTATTCCAGGTAACATAATCTGACTGCAGCACCTTTGAAGTGCATTAATTAACAGATTATATCTTCTTGTTTAATATGTATAAGAGTAAAAATGATAAAATGCAGCATCATGTTAGGTTAAGTATGAGATTCGTTCTTGGCTGGGAGCAATAACATCCTGGAGTCAGGATGCCAGCAGTCCTTTCGCTAAGCTAATGAGCTGCTGGCATGTTTACGATACAAAGATGAGTAGTACTGATCTTCTTATCTATCTCTGAGCAAGAAAGAAACTAACTAAAAAACAACTCACCACTTAAATTCAATTCAACATTCATCCCTTAAATTTTTCTGTCTGAGTTCAGGTTGAATTATTGCACATTCACATCCCAGAATCTCTCCAGCCCACACAAAGTGGAAGAAGAAACTTCGGTCCTTTTATGAAATACAAAAAGTATTTGCTTCTTCTTTGTACACAGAATTTCTTAAAGTACAACATTTATTTTGTGCAGAGTCCACAGACAACACGATCAGTATTGTCTGTGTATTTCCTACTGCACACCGGGTTTAACCACAGAAACACACCAGGAATATTTAAAACCTGAAGAACCCTAACCGTAAGAAATTTTTTTTGCTCTGAGCTATGAGAGCCTATCTTTTGGCAGAACACACATCTTCTAACCGAAATGGGACCCAAATTGTACCAATTAGATTCCTGGACAGATGAATATTTGATGTCACACTCTGCTCATTTCCAAACTGGGATTCAGGCTGGAATCCCATTACCTACATTTAAAAAAAAAAAAAAAAAAAAGAGGAAGCCACAACATACGTAGTTCAATCCTTTGACCTAAACAGATTCATGATCTATAATATCATCATTATTAGAAAAATATTCAATTGAATCTGTAACACTATAATTCCATGTCACATGACAGGACATTTGCAACATGGGTATGTGGAGAAGTGTGTGCACAAATACAGGTTCATGCTCACACCTCTGCACTCCAAAATCATGCATGTGGAGACTGGCTACACTGAGTCTTTATTACCGATTATTATTAGTTCTTCTCCTCCTCCCCCCCGGCTCCCCCGACCACCACCACCAGGCATGCATGTCTGGCAGTGAAGAGTGGAGGCGAGGCGAACGCTTTAGTGGAACTATAGATTTGACGAGAATAAAAACTATCAAAAAGGAGCCAGACAAATGCTATGATGTCTTACAGTGTGAGCTGTTCATCCACTTATTGCAATTAATCATTCATGTGTGAACAAGAATCTCCTGTTGGCGTAGCCTACCTTTTTTGCAGTTATGATAGAAGTGACAAACTCCCTGTTATTGAACAAAATGGGGAATGCATCTAAATCTAAAACTTTCCATTTTTTCTTAAGATCAAGTGCAGCGCTTTGCATTCACACATAAACCCAAGTGCACAAGCACACATTCAGTCCTGTTTCTCCCCTGAAAGGTATAAAAAGTTACCTGACAGCACTAGCAGCAAGATATCCTTGTAGCATACTTGTAGCACTACTGCTGGTTTGCTGTCCTCAGATGTTCCCTGGGCTTTGCCTGGACAATCATTATGCTTATCAAATGCACTTTATTAGAAGAATCGGGTCAGAGGAAGAGAGAGGGAAGTGAGTGTGTGCATCTGTGTATTTTTGTATCCACATGCACGTGAACTCATGCTGCACAAAGTCAGCTCTCAAGACAAAGGGGGGAAAAATAGAAACCAGGTTTAATTTTGTAAAATAATAATCTCCTAATAGAGGAGGAAAATTTCAATAGATCTTTAAACCAGTACAAACGTATGTGTGAAGCCAGCCCACAAACAAATGAAAAAATGAGACAGGACTTGAATTGGACTGTATAGATGTGTTCAAGTGTATACTGGATGCATGTACAGATTTGCCATTTGCTAAATAAAGCCAACCCACTGGTTTCTATTGACCAGATTGGCAGAGGCCACAGTGCTACTGTCCTCAATTCCCGCATTCTGCAGACAGCATGAACCTGCCTGACGCCTGAGCTCTCTCCATCGATCCAGCCACCACTATTACAGATGAATCTGACCCGGCTGAGGTCAGTGTACAGCATTTAGAGCCAGACTAAAAACCATCTTCTACTAATCTCACCGTTATGTATCATAACTTTCCCATTTATAGAGAAACAAGAGACCATTATGGCAAACGATATTGCTTTACCAAATAAATAAATAAAAGTAAACCCTATTTGTTTAATGGTTATAATTCCCTTTCCTACTCCCAAAGACGAGAACATAAAAAGCATCTTAAACAGAGTAAATATGTATTCCCAGGAGGAGGCTGGGGTGCGCCCTGCCCACTGTGACACCACATGAGCCAGGATGAAAGAGTGAAGGCACTGAGGGGGAGCAGAAACTCCACCTTTCTCCTCCTCTTCTTTATAAATAGCTATTAGGAGATATAGAGCAAAAAAGCTTCTGGGAATTCAGACAACAGCAGCAATTGGACCAACATGTTCTCCTTTTTGTAAAGAGAACAACATACCAGGTGATAAACAAACTTTTATCCCTTAACTTCTACATAAAGCTGGAAAACAACAATATCAAAGCAGATTGTTTTTACTTCAAAATGCAGAGCGCACACATAAGCAGACACACACAAAAATGCCAGGAGAAGATAAAGGAAAGGTAACTGCAGGCGTACAGGAAGAGGGATAGCAACGTTTCTCCTACCTTTTTCTGGTCCTCCAGCTTTTGACTTGTCGACTTCTTGCCATGCTTGCTGGCTTCCGGTACATCCATCCCTGGTCCAAATGAATAACTCCAGAAAAGAATCACATGAAGTAAGTTGAACACAATCCAATTTGGTCCAGAATCCAGGCTACAGTTTGACAACAAAAGCCTGTGCCCGGCTAACGCCTTCACCCGGACACAGGCGATCCATCCCAGGGGTCGGTTTGTATGGTCAAAGTAAAATACTCAGGCTTTGTTAGCAGAGAAAATGCAAAGGTGGTAACGGAAGGCTACCGAGAGAGGGTCATTATGGCAACTGGAGCAAAGAGAACACTGATGAGAAGTCTGCAGGTTGTGTAGTTTTACATGAAGAGAACCGTTATGCTTGTTTCCTCTTCAGAGTGCAGTCCCCGGTGTAGCACAAAGTCTTGCGTCCACATCTGTGAAAAGAAGATACACAAGATGACTATGATACACATGGAGCAAAAAAAAAATAATAATAATAATAATTATACATAAGCAGCATAATTAATGCAAAAAACTCTCTGCCTCTCCAAAAAGTCAATATTCCCCTTGGTGCTGCACTGTACAAATGGCGGGGGTTTCTGCATATCAAAGTGAATGTTGCCATGGTGCCAAGAGGGAGAGCGGAGTCTCCCCGTGCCGTTTGTTCTGCATTGAGCAATTGTTTTTGGTTGTCTTTTTCTCCAAACCTATCTTCCTGCAAAAAGAAGCATGGGTGTCACTGAGGCATGCCCAGGCTGGGTAAACTGCAGTGGGTGCACATATCTGTAGCACTGGGGCTGAGGCTCCACAGTCCCATAAGATGCACAGATGTAACACCAGAGCAATCCACAAAGCAGCAGCCTAATAAAACTGATCAGGAGGTCATAGAGAGGATGACCAGTGCCAGAACTTTCTGGCTTCACAATTGCTGCTGGTAGAAGGTTCAAATTGCATGAATCACCACTGAAACATTAACAACCTCTTCCAGCAACAAAACGGTATTTCAAGAAATTGTTTGTTGAATCTGAAGCTACAGTGACGACTGGATGCATGGATTCTGCCCTTCCCACTGTCTCGGAGGCTCTCCTTCTTAATTAGCATTTTATGTTACACAGAGCACCCCTTCAATGTTGGCACTGCTGATAATGTAGATGTCCAAAACATATAGTAGTTTGTGTGCATAATTTATATGATTTTTTAAATTCATGCAGTTATCTTGCAGTTCCCAGATTCTTTAAACCTGTTTTAAACAATCAGTGAAAACCATGAAGAAAACGTGCAGAGCAAAGTGAGAGCAGGAAGTGAGTTGTCAGGGGCACGTGGGATAAGTAATATTACTCATAGAATTCTTCTAATTTACACCATGACTATAATTCAAACCCAAACAGAAAAGAAAATTGGTCAAACAGGTGCACAAAATGGAACAACAGTGTTTCTTAATTGTGTTTTAATAGTGTTATCAGTGTTTTAGAGCAGGCAGAACAATGACACCATACCAGCAGAAACATTGTACTATATATAGATTCCCCACATACAAACACGATTGTGCTTTCACTATAATCAATATTCTCTGCACTGCAAATCACTCACCATCCATCCACGTCCCTCGAGCTAGCAAAAGAGACAATGCATCACAGAAAACAGTCTCCCCAGACAAACCCCACTAGACCATTAGGGAACCTACCCAACTTGTGTTCACCTTCATCTCCTCTTAACACCAACATGATCCTAACAGTTCTTTGCCGCTAAACACTTACCCAGGTCCAGAGTGCAATGTAACACCGTAACCCTGTCAGCTATTCAAGAGCAATCATTTCAAGTGCTGCCAACTCTGAATTGGTTCTTGGGGACACCGTGAATTGAGCGCCGGAGCCCAGCAAGACTTTCCACTGAAACCCAGAGTGTTAGCTGCTCGCAAAAAGCTGTGAAAAGCACTCCTTTCAAGTACCATGGAGATGCTGTAACATTATCTGTTAGCCTCAAACAATAAGTAATGCACAGGGGATATTTGCTGCAAAAGCTGAAGAAAAAAATTGAGCCAGAAACACCACATAAACACAAATTTAGTGCAGGCAACAACACTGCATCCTAGAAATGCAAAACCTGCTAAAAACACAGCTATATTGCTTCTAGACTTCCCCACTTCCCTCAGCAGTGGAATTATACAAGGAGCTTTCTAAAGTCATGCATACTGCATGAGTGCTAATTTGCCCCTGTTCTTCTTCTTGAATATTACAAAAGAAACAATGGGACCTCACGGGGAACTGCATGGCACACTTTCTTTTTGCTGCAAGGAAAAGGTTAGCTGGTACCACTGATCAGAGTGACAGGAAGCCCTGTATCTAGGCCACTGGGGTCAGAGGGCATTCTTCATTTACTTTGCCTGATATGCAACAGTATGTACACAGCACCCTAAAAGGGGGAAAAGGGGAAAAGGTAAGACTCAAATAGGGAAAAAATGCATCACCTGACAAGCTGTACATGTTGTAGAAATACCAGAATTGCAAGATACAGGCAGTAGCCAAAGCTCAGATTGTAAACATGATAATCCTACACTGTTTTATATATAAAACCAGATATCTGGTTGTTAAGTGATGACGTAGATTTCCATTTCCGGGTCCAAACTGTCACGTGATCAATATGCCTCAATGCTGTGTCCCGAGTTGTTTTAAACAATCCAACTCGGGGGTAAAAAAACGCACTTAACTGTGATTTTACGGATGAGAAAGAGAAGCGGAAATGGCTGCAGTTGATAAGGTATGTTACAATCTTCTTTAATAGTACAGTCAGTGGTATGCCATTGCTGTTTATTTAAGAGCCTTTGGACCCGGAAATGACGTCAGATTTAAAGAGCGGATTGTGGTCAATACTTGGTCTACCAAAGAAAAACAAATGCTGACAAAACCGATCAATTTTGCTCAATCAACTTTGGAAAGAAAGCTGAAAAAAGACAGAAAAAAGGGTTATAAAAGTTTTATAATTCAATGTTGTCTCAAGTTTCTGAAGATAGACTCAAAGCTTAGAAGGAAGATTCGTAATTAGAATGATCCGAGGAAGACCGGCAAGCTGTACTTGGCCCACACTAGATCTATCAACATGCGCCCTAAGATGATCCAGTTTAAATGGTTCCAGCAAATTTGGGGGCAACTCGTTATTACCTTTTAATCATAAAACAATGAAAAAAAATTGATTTATTCAACAATTTTGAAATAAAACACATTTTCAATCACTTTCTTAGCAATTGCACAGGTACCTATCAGATTTAGGACTGCATTTACATTAGTGATGGGTCAGTTGAGAACGATCCGGCTCTAAGAGGCGGCTCTTTGAAGTGAACAATGGGAGCAGGTTTGTGATGGCGAGCAGTTTCTTTTTTCTTTTCAGTTATTTATTTTATTTTATTTTATTGTGGAAGCCACACGTGATTGGTTAAATGTGTGGTGGAATCTGCGTGTCTACACATAGTAACAGAACAGGGTGGAGGGGGGGTGGGCAGAGACGACACACAGTGAGTCCACACAGATCACACACAGAGGGATCATCTCCTGCAAAGTCTGCTCAGAGACCGGAAAGAGCAAGAGGAAGTTGCACTTTACATAGAGGCTGCATGCAGGAATGGTGAGGAAAAGTAATCTTATTTAATTACAATCTGAGGAGCCGTTTGGGAGTCGAAAGAGCTGACTCTTCTTTAGGAGCTGAGCCATCACTAAATTACATTATGATCCTGGCATTAGAACTTAAACTTGACCTTTAACCGTCAAGGTCATGCAGTCATGACTGTGAAATTTTGATCATGTCCGAAACATAGCAAGTAGTATACAAATAAAAAGGCTGATATTAGCCATATTAGTCAGCTATTACTTGTAAAACCTTCTCATACTAAAAGTCAAAATTTGATTCCCATAATTATTAATAAGAGCATGAAATCCACCTTTGTCTTTATCATAATTATTTTTATTTATTATATTTATTATTTATATATTTTTAATATATTTATTGGAAATTGAATTTAGATTTTTTTTTTTGTTTTTTAAATCTGATCCATTACAAATTGTATATTTGGGGTAAAAGCAATTAAAGTTCCTGCACTGATCAAAAATAATAAAACTTGTTTTTTCAGCGATTCCTGGTACCTTGCAAATGTGCCTCGTAAAGTACCGCCGCCTTAGAATTATTGTTTTGAACTTCATATTTTTGTGATTAAAGGAGCAAATAATCTATATAGAGGGTTTTCTTGGTAGTATGAGGGGTGTGAGGATGAAAGATACTGGGTTAAACTTCATCTTTCTTTGCAAAAATAAAAGTTTTTATTTTTATTTTAGAGAAATTGGACTTAGGGGGAGTCTCCAGATGGCAGAGAATGAAAATGATGTCATATCCAGATACCGGGAGCTGCACTCACCCAGCCATTAATATATCAGCACAGCTACAGAAAAATAACACAATTTTAGTCAGTTTTGGGAATATAAATTTTGTAGTATAGAAAATCTAACTTTACAAAACTCAAACTGAATTTTGACATTTAAAATGGCTATAAATCATTTTGACATATCGCAATAACCAACCAGCCCTCAACTGGTTAATGTTTTAGGGCACTGGAAGGATTTAGAGCCTGATAAGATGTTAAAATGATAAAATGAAATATTTTACATCATTTCACGTGAAATTCAGGCAACTCTTGCATTAAACATCTGAACAATAACTAGCCTGTTACCTTGCTAGCTCCCTATCTGAATAGATATAGGAAAGCAAAAGAAGAAACTCACAACTCTGCTGGTCATTTAGGAGAAAATGCCCAAAAAAATATCAGCCCATCAAGTCTGATTAAAACTAAAACTTTTGTTTCTTCCTCACTGAACAAATACAAGCAGATCAGATGCCAACCTGCCAACAAAGTCAAACCAGCTAGGAGTTGGAATGAATTAGCATTAATAAGCTACAGCTGAATGAATATGATAGTGACATAGCTGGTGTCAATTAAGAGCGGTAACCTAGATTTGAAATCTCCCACAGCCTCTTCTAAGGTCCGTTTTTTCCATTAGGCTACAGCTGAAATAAAGCACAGCCTCCAGTTGGAGCAAAAGAGGCTTCAATTAAAGCAAATGTAATCAATATATTTGTGTCTGTCTTTCTCTCGCTCCTTCCATTAGCCTTTATAAATATTCAAGGACAAATCAAGATTCAACCTTGATGCCTGAAAATTGAAGCATGTTTTTCATGTAACAGTTTGCTTTTCC
>VUQK01004700.1:2569-22347 GCA_015106715.1 Bujurquina vittata | reverse complement strand
AATAGAAAAATCAAAAAACCCCAACTGTAAAGTAACCAAAAAAAAACTGCAATAAATTTTTTTTTTTTATTATTTTGAGACTAGAATTTATGACTAAAATATATATTAACGCCAGACATACAACTTTGTAAGTTTAGTCAATTTTTAAATGTTTGGTATATAAATTGAGAATTATACTTAAGACAAAAGACAAAGACAAAATTAATCCAATGAAATCTAAAAAATGGCTTTAAATAATCTCTGTCAGTCCCACACATCACCACCTTTGACCCCGTTAGGTTCTTCCTCCGGTCCGCCTGAAGCACCTACAGCATCAATGGCATCATGCTGTCCCTGCTCTCCCTCCCTGTGCTTGTCTGACAGAGATGAAGAAATGGAAAGGGGGGGAAAAAAAGATTTTCCACTCCTCACTTCATCTACATACAAGCTGCATTACCACCCAATTACACTTAGATTACATTAATGTGCCTCCGCTCAGCCAAGCCTCCTCTGCACGCGCCAAACCCATTCTCCACCCTCTGCGATGCCCGCGTGGAGCATTATGGCAGCACGTAATCTTGTGATATTGTGTCGGGATTAACATCAAATCTCATTATAGCTATGGTGGATCATGGGAGAAAGAAGGATAGAGGAGAGGAGGGGGTCACGTATTCATTTTAAGTAAGAAAGAAGAAGAGCGATAATACCAGAGCTACTAACAATTAGGCATTGTGGTATTTATGATGTTGAGTCATTATACACAAGAATTTGTCATCAGTGGCTGTTGAACATGCGCATGCACGCACACACACACACACAGTATAGTCAGCTCAACAGAGATTAAGAGGTCAAAATGAAGCCACTAAATACACAACAAATCAAACAACTGAAGCATTCTCCTTCAGCTCACCACGCCTTGCCTCCTCACACCAAATCTTGTGTTAGCATTTTCCCCGCAGCTCGGCACACTTGCGGTTCATAAACCTCTCTTTTATTACCAATAGATCTGTGAAGGTTGTAATTGCCTAAGTGATATACAGCAGCACCGGCTCAGTTTAAAAGACCACCTCGTCAAAGCAGTGCTAAGGGGAGAGCTTTGCCCTATTAAATACAATAGATTGTCATGCTAAATTACAGGAGGCCAAAATTGCATTTCAAGGCATACCCACCATTTTCAAGACGGTAAACTATTTGGGGGAAGGGGGGGTTGTATTAGCTCTTTATTCCTTGCAGATATGCAGCTTTAATTCCCTCGTGCCACATGCCAAACACATGTGGCTAAACATACACGCACACGCACACGCACACGCACACGCACACACGCACGCACGCACGCACGCACGCACGCACGCACACACACACACACATTGTGGAAAGAAACATATATTCACATGCTCAAATGCATTCCCCCTCCCCCAGCAGTGCACCACGCTGGTTATTGAGCCCTTGGAGCCCCAATAAATCACACGGAGGCCCCGGCAGAAATGAGGGATAACAGCACAACAGTGTTACAACCATTGATTGCCGAATGGCTCATCTTTTTATATTCACAGCAAGGCCGGGGTGCTGGAAGGGAAGGACAGCCCAAGAAAGACTGTGGGGTGGAGTCGTATCAGTGCTTGCTATAAAAGCAGGCAGTCGCTGGAATTCATTTATTTCTTTATTTATGTATTTATTGCAGTGACAATCAAATCCTGCTATCAACCTCAGGGGTGTTTTCAGACACCAGCAACAACATTTACAGACATAAATGAATAAGTCAAATGTACCTGCTGAGATATTGTGGGTCATCACAGATACAGTATCTACAGTATGTGAATGTGTCACCCAAAGCTCAACGCGTCGCCATACAGATTTCAAAGTCAGCTGTACGCAAAGAACGGAAGCTGCAGCTGTTGTACAGAATGTTAGAGTCACCATCTTTTATATCGTTGTCACAGTTTGCAGCGTCGCAGCATGTTAGAAACCCAATAATTTCTATGCTCTGACACACACGAAGCACAACTTCCACAAAGCGCTGTTAAAAGCCAGAAAAGTCTCTGATCTGTCAATGACAACACTAACACGCAGATTTATTTGGGAATCTCATTTGTTTTTTATGACATTTACTCGTACATCAGTGGAACAAGTCCGGGCCTGATGGAGGTGCTAAACTAGAACCTTACACCTATTCACTGATGACCTATCGGTTCTAGTACACTCCACCACTTCATTCAGTTTCATTTCTCTCTCATCTCACTGACATCCAGCTTGTGGGGCATACGCACTGACAGCATTCAACACCACCCCTTCAAACTCGTGATCCTGTCTGACACCCTTTTCACCTGCACAAGACTATTCACATGCTGCCCCTTCTACACCATGATGGAACAGTCTGAATCCACCTAAAATGCTCCTGGTCTTGCTTCTCTTTCTGGTTTCCTGCTCACGTACAATATAGCTGCCTTCCTTCACCCATCATAGTCCCTACATTTAGAGTCCCTACTCTCACCTCCACACTTCTGCCCTTCCTTCTCTTTCGTTGCCATCTAGCACGCCTTCCCACTCCCGTCTTTCTTTGCCGTCAGCCAACAGTAGCACAGTTTCCACCAGCGTCTGTTGGCTAAGAGTGGAAGAAATGGTCATTATTACTCTGTTCCCTGACCAATCTGGTACAGAAAAATACATTCTTAATGATCAGCATGATTGATTTGGCAAAGATTTTACACCAGATGCCTTCTCCAATTATTCAAAAACATATTCTTGAAGAATTGAATATTAAAAATTAAAAAAAACCTCAACTTAATCCAAAAACAACCAGATTATTCAGCAGGAGGTTGCAGCCATAAACACAAAGTTTAAAAATCCAAACAAACTGAAGGAAGAATGCATAAGAGAATTAGAGCAGACAACAAATCCTTGATTCAGCGTGTTGCAGAAAACGTTTAAGAGGAAGGTAAAATCAAGAACGGTAGGAAAACACAAAACCTTGGCTCAACAAGTTTTATGAACTCAAAGCTCAGCTGCAAAACATTTACTGAGAGAAGGCCACAATCTGAGGAGCTCCTTGATGAGCTTGGAGGACAGCAAACATGATGAAAGCAAATCAGTTTAGCAGACCTTAACCATGAGGATTCTACTCTTCCCAATAAAATTCAGAAGCTCCAAAAGAGCTTCATAAATGTGAAACTATCTATTTGAAGAACCATCGTGGAACACAGGGCATTTGGGATCCCAGGATCCTTCGAATTACTTTTAAAAAGAACTAAATTACTAATCAGAGCAGCGTGGCGTTACCGTAGTGTTACTGTGATTAGCACTCTGGCTCAAAGCAGTAGGTTCCACATGTGAACCTCTGGTTTAATAACAGTCCAAAGAGATGCTTGTGAGGTTAACTGCTGACTCTTAACTGAATGGATGTCAGATTGTGTGATTGTGTGTCTCTCACTGTACTTCACTCTCTGTTGTGTTAAACCCACCTGTCACGAGTGTAGCCTGCCTACTGACGTCTTTTGGGTACCTAAAAACCAAATCAAAAAAACATTAAAATGTGTAGATACCACCAGTGGAAACTGTAGCATAAACTGGACATTTGTGGAATTCAAATACTTTGTCAGCTGACCTCCTTCCCTTGATTTTCCCACTGTGTTTTATTGAAGTGACGCCAAGAGCCACTGGATTGTGATGGTCTGGTGCTTATCTGCCATATTGTCATATTTTTGTTTCATTGGCAAAGAGAAGCTTACCACAGCTTTTATACAGAAGTCCACAGAGAGTTTCTCGCATTTACCGGCTTGGGTTTTGGCATGATCAGTCAATTACTGCACTCCAATCAAGTTCTAGATAAATCTCCACAATAATCAATGCGGCCAAAAACCAAAAGATCTTTTTATACCTGCCATATTGAAATAGCATTGGAGCTAAAAACAGATGTTATTTAGTAAAAGTTTGGCTCTATTTAGGTACTGTCTTAATTAATCCCTTGATTACAAACGTGCTGCAAATTAGTTTGGAATGCCAATTCCAGAAGAATTTGAGTTACAGTGAATGCTACTGCTAAGCTAAAAATTAAAGAAAAAATCAATTCACAATTTCAGCAGGTCTGTTGGTTTCATTCTTCCCTTTGACGTGGATGGTTGACCAATTTCTTTCCAGTTGTGTTGTGTGCTTCTTCACTGATTAACTACTTACAGACTAGAAAGGCTTATAAAATGAAGACGAGTGAGCAAGGCTACCAAAAAGAAGCCTGCCGATAAATTCATTTATAACGTGGTCTTCAAACAGATTTTACAGCAGGTGTTAAAATCAACCAGGACTAAAATCACAAAGATTATTGTTGACAATATGATCAAGACAGCTCCCAATCCAGTTTCCTCCCTCACTTGTTTGCTGCACATGCAGAAGTCTACGCAGAAGCCACAGAATGCCGTCACACTTCCTCCCTCCACCCTGCGTGGAAGGAGGGGTGAGGTGTGGTGATGGAGGAGAAATGGGAGAGGACCCTTCAAGTCTCCAGCATTCCATTAGCCACTCTGTGATGTACAGCTCTACTACCTAGATTCTTTCTCTCTCCCACACACACACACACACACACAGATGGGAGCCCAGTTTCTCTGCCTCCTCCCTACACCCTCCCCCATCCTACTGCCTCTCTTCGTCCTCCTCCTTCGCACACCTCACACCCTCCGTCAGTCACCATCCATCACACAAGACCTCCACAGATGGGCTTGCAAACAGCACACACACACACAACAACACGCGCCCTACCAAAAGGCTCCAGACTCACTCTCTCACTCCTCACAGGCTGGTCCAGACATACACTCTTGCAACAGCTCTCAGCTTAACACTCTCCCTCATTCTCACTCAGACACACACTCGACCCTGGTTTCATACACATGCACACACTCCAAGCCACAAACTGTCTCATCTGTAGCGGTGAGCGTCTCAGAAACCAAAAGCCACCACGGCTGAAGGGAAACCCAATTAGGACACAATTAGTGCCATCAGATCTACCTGTGAGACGGTGCCTTGCGCACGTGCAGGCAAAACAAAGCGACATACGGGATGGGGCAGATGAGGTGGGTGTGAGGGGTTTGTGGAGAAAAGAAAAAAAAAGAAAAACTGCTCGCTCGCTCAGTCCCCGCTGTCTTTAAAGGCTGTTGCTAATTTCCCCTGCCTTTCTGATCACTGCAGAAAAAGAGCAACACTAATGAGCATCACACCTTTAAATGAATCATGGCATTAACACAATGGACCTGTCTACTTAAAGCAAAAAGGTGAACATGCCAAAACTCAGAAAAGTTGTGTACAAAGAAAATACATGATGTGGTTTCTAGTCATGCTAATCAACAAGTTAGAAGCCAAAGACAGAATCAAGTGCACGCCTCACCTTTAAATCTCCTGCCATGCACTACTTTAAAGGAGGACTCAAGTCAAAAAGACATTTCCCTGCAGGTTCCTGTTCCAGTGTTACTATCCAAACCTGCCTGCAGCAACAAGAAAAAAATTCCTTCCCAAGATTCCAAGTACACCTTGTTAACCCTTTCATCCAGGATGCTAACTCCTCTCCAGTGTGAGTGCTGACTGTACGACAAGGAGGCGGGATGGATGGAGGGAATGAGACAGGAGGGATGCTGGTGGCTCACATCATGATAGTAGTAATCTGGCGTGCTCCCGTTCAGCCAGGGAATCGAACCACCAGAGAAGAAGAAGAAGATGAAGAAGAAAAGGAGGAGGAGGAGAGGGAAGTGAAGGCAGGCAGCAGTGAATGAGAGGAGGATGCAAGCTCCCTCCCCTCACACTGCTGAGGATCTCTCTCTCTCTCCTACACACACTCCTACCCCCGCCCTGCTACAGATTGCATTGCACTGATGAAATTTTAATGGTTCTTTTAGGAAGAATAATGAACATGCTAGTCCCTGGAGTTGTGTGTATGTGTGTGTAAGGGGCGAGGTGGGGGGAGCACACTATACACACCTACAGAGGCATGCAACAAACACGCATATGTGCAAAGACACAGTTTTTTTCCTCCTTATTCTTGTTCTCTCTTTTTACACATTCATGCACACACACACACACACACACTGCAATCCTGCACAGATTCACTTAGCCAGTTCGTTCATTTGCACAAAACATTCAGAAACACACACACGCCATGCAGACTTATATTCAACAACATCAAATGCCGCTACTGACAGACACACACACACACACGCGCACACTTATTCACACACAGGCACATGTAAGCACACACCCGAATGAAGTGGAACAAAGAGCATAGAGGAAGCATGCGGAGGCACCGGGAACACCACGAAGGGAGGAAAGTACATCTTCAAAGTATACTCAGTACTACTATGGAGTGCATGGCAGAGTGTAGTTAACAAGTCATGAAATAAAAAATAAAATGTGTAATGTCAAAAGGTTAATAATTACCACAAGAAAATTACTTATGACACATTATAATGTGAAATAATGACACCATTATAAATTAAGCCCACATAAAGGAAGTGCCTAACTTAATTGCTGAAAACTCTACTTTGAAAGCTCAATTAGTCTCTTGGCTACATAGTTCTACATAAACTCATTAATTACAGAGACATTAATACCATAATTTAAAATGTAGCACTATGGTTAACTTTTTGACTCTCAGGCCAAAGGGACTGGATTAAAAAAGGTCCCAAAAAGCCTGAATAAATGTCAAATGGACTGGTACTGAAATGGCATCTGTCCGCTCCAAAACTAAACTAAAATTATGTAGTGACTGGGTTGTTAGATTTGAACCTATATTCATTTCAGACGCTGGCTATGGTTTTTTGGTAATTAATTGTGTACACTTTAAATAAAATGGGAAGAAAGGTTACCCCAGAATGGTAAAAGTTCACAAGGGAAAGCAATTTCAGCTCCTGTCTTCACCACGACTGTATGGGAGTGGTTTGCTTGAATTTGTCTCATAGTGGGAACACAAAATGTCCTGCTGCTTGTAGCACTCAGCAGATCTTTTTTTAAATATTTCTAAATTCTGGCTGGAGCCTGGAGGGCAGCTGGTTCAAACAAACAAACCAGTACAAATGAATGTTTTTGTGGGTCCTGGCTGACAAGCAGCAAAGCTCGGGACTGAGAAAGGACGCTAATTTGAGTTTATTGAGTGTCAGCTTCTCTCAGGGTAATTACAAATCCCGCCTTCTTTGCTACAAAACAGTGGATAAATGGGATCAATGGGTGGATTTCCCATAGTCATAAAAATTTGCCATCCCTTCAACTTTTCCTAGTAATATAATATCATCTGTACATGATCTACAGACTAATTAATTCTGGATCTCAAAGCCTATGCTAATCTGCTGGGCCTGCCTGTTAGAGGAGACTCATCAAACCGTCATTCAGAACAATTTCAATTCTGCTGTTTTTGTGCAACCATGTCCTTTATTGCTCTCCCACAAAATGAAGAAAGCAGAGGAAGAGTATGCAGAGTTTAAGAAGAGAAGAAGAGGAGGATATAAGTAATGCTGGCTAAATGATGTTTTTGTTTTGATCTCATTTAATGGGTGTAATCGTATCTTCATTTGTGCCTCTTTTGTATTTGTTACTTTAGCATAAGCCTCATTGACTCTTAGGGTTAAAGAAGTGAAGATGAAGCTTAAGAGATGCTGCGTGTGCAGGCTTACTGGATTTATTTGTTTGTCTTAAATTTTCTTAACATGTTTTTTTCCTTTTCTAAAACAATTGGCAGGCATTTTTCCTACAGTAAGATTAATTGGCACAAGCTATAATGAACTGTTTAAATAACACTACAGATCAACATTATTATCGGTGGAGTACTCTGCGCGACTGGCATAGCACGAGTAAATTATGTCACACTTACAGTACGTACATGATGTGCAAATGAAAGAACATAAGTAATGGACAGAATCTATAAAACATAACAACCATGAGCCACTCTGAAATGCCAGATTCTGTAATGCACAAAATCTAATGCACATTTACCAGGGCCCTCACAACTGCCTTCCTGCAGTGGAGTCCAACAATTTACAAGAGCAGCTTATCATATCACGTACGGCAGATCCCAGGTGTGATTTGTTCCGCAATATTTACTTTCATGCAGATTGCTACCTCTTGCAGCTCCTAACTGCCCCAACACAGCATGACCGTAGGTTTACCTCATGCAGCAAGACATTAATGCAACTCTGAGCACAAACAGATTTCTGCAAAGTTTCTGGTGAGAAAAAAAGCAATAAACTTGGACTCAACTCTCTTTGGCTGTGGAGATTCTTCTCATTCCTCATATTCCCCACCAAACCGCTGCATCCTACCTCTGCACCGCATTCCCAGAAAAATCCAATTACCTGTGAGGATTATACCCATCTATCCCCCAAAAGACCAAACTGGCAAAACATACCAATAATTTAAATGCCCAGCTCGAATGCCATGTTTGTTTCCCTCCAAAGCAGTGAGTCCCTGGAGACCGAGTTTTCACTCAATGTCACCGAGATGAACTGCTCAGTATGGGATGTGCTCGTCTGGCTCACAGACCCACAAAGACACTTTAAAGCTTTGTTTTTTCTCAAACAGCACAGAGCTTGAGAATCGGAGAGGGAACAAGTCTGCTGAGTCTTTGAGGATGCTTGAGGTCTGTCAATAATGACAGGAATACCAGCGAGAGACGGCTTGAAGAGCACTTTAGCAGCCGAGCAGGGGGTTTGATGAGAACCGGTGTTGTGTATGACATGTGAGTCATTCTCTATCCTGGGATGCAAAAACACAAGGTTAAAGCTGTCTGGAGACTAGATGGGCTTCGCTTCAGTTGCAAGATTTACAACAGTGACACCTGTGCAATAGCCCAACATTAAAAACAACATGATATGTTAATGGATGGAGGGGCATGAAGAATAGGGTTTGTCTGACAGGCTCCTCCTGAGACTGAAGAAACTTTAAAAAGGTGAAGGCCGTATGAAAAGAAAGCATTTGGTTTGGTAAGACTGTAAACAACATGTGGAGGAAATGCCATCACGAAATCAATCAGAGAAGAAAAAAGACAGAAACCTATCACACAAACTGGGGGATTTCTCGTACAAACAAACTGAACAAAATTAAACCTTTACTCTGATCAAGTCCCTCTCGCTCACTCACAGCACATGAATGGGTGCCTAGAAGGCAGGAAATAAATATCAAAGTTAATGGTTTGCTTTAAAGAGCGATGTAAAGGTTAGGCAAGTTGTAAATGAAACCCCAGATATAGTTCTTTTAAAAAAAAAAATTTCTTTACAGCAAAACTATTAGAATATCCTCACACCAGAGAGCATCCCTGACTGATCGATGTTAAAAAAAAAAAAGAAAGAAGGTCTAAATCCAATTAACAGGTTGTTACCAAAGTGACCTTTCCCTTCATTATCACTGCTGGCCATCCCCTAGCTTCCCGGTTTAGTGGCCGTTATGGAAGACATTTAAAGAGTCGCCAAACTGAAATTGGTTATGGCTGAGCTGAGGTGTGTGTTCAAAGATAAGGGCTTCCATAACTAAGAGAAATAGACGGGGTTTTCCTGCTGGAAAATTAATGACATTAGTGTCGGAGCAGTTCTGACTCCCCTTTCCTCCCTCTCTGGATGCCCAGGTGCACTTTGGTTTTATACTATCACATTTATGAGGGATCGTAATGGGTGGGTGCAGTTCAAAACAAACAGGAGGCCAATTAAATGTAAGGGCTTCCTGGGCAAGCCGCCAATAACGGGGCCAGCAACTCGTTTCATATACAGCTCTCAGAGGGGAAACACTGGGTCTGATTTCCTAAATGCAAAAAAGACCATTTTTATTGAGTTCAAGAGATTTTCCTACATTTTGAGTTGGGGTGGATAATATGGATAAGATGCTTTATTATGGTATATGCAGACGTTTTTTTTAGAAACCATTTATGGCTGTGGTTATTAGTACCAGACTACTGTACATCACTACACACAACAGTGACAATAATAAAAAATCCAAATTCTGAGTAAAGGCAACCTTTTGGTTTCAGCTACAGATCATAAACCAATCATCCACAACCTCTACCCACTGACCAAAAGGGGCCATAAATCCAATATTAATACATATTATAATGAATGAAATGCTTCTGCCATTGTGATTTACAAAAAAACTACTATCAACTCTGTAGTTCTGCTGTTTATTTATTAATTTTATTTATTTGCTTACTCTTTGTCATTTTACAGCACATTGTTTGGAGTCCCAGAAGAAGCAGATTGGTGTAAAATGCCTCTGAAACTGGCTAATCATAAACTTCCCAGACACACTAGCTAGTTCTGAGTTTCTAATTTGACTTTGTGCCTGTTTTATGTTTCATGCCTCGCCCTTCCCCTTGTGGTATTACTTCTTAGGCTGAAAGGCTACTAATGAAAATAAGGGGGAATATAACCTTTCCTCTGATAAAGACTTGGAGGTGCCACTGAGTCCTCCCCAGAAACCTTTGGGAAAAGGCTTTTCAAAAGCTAACCTTGACTGCAAAAGTCATATTTTTCTGTTAGAAAATGTCAGACACAAACTCACAAAAACAAGACTGAAACAAATGGCAACCAAGCTCTTAATGGCTTTTCCCACCAAACGATTATTAATGAAACTGAAAACATGAAAAAAAAACATTTTTATTACAATAATAAAATCTTTACAACAACAAAAGTGCAAAATGCTCAGGTCCCTGTACATCTTTGCATGGGTGGAGTCGACGTGCCCCCATATGGCTTTGGCATAAAACAGGTAGCATCATAACTCCAGGGCAATTTAACAGTGCTGTGGATAAACAGAGAACAGTATACTGCCTGGAAAACGACAGGCACTGGCATCTTCATAGCCTCCATTAAGGCTCATCTGGGTGGAAAAGCTGTTGAGGACAGATTTCATCCTCCAACAGTCTCCAGGTTAACACTGATATTAGATTTCATGGATGAAGCAGATGCCATGCAAACCCAAATGTGCGTGCCAGTGTGTGTGTGCACTTGTGTCATTTAGTATTCAGCACACAGTACACCCACCACAGGCTTGTCACCTTCATTCATTTTACACACATACACACACAAACACACACACACCAGCCAAGACACTTTGGTATTTCAAAAAGTCCTTTAAATCTTTATTTTTCTTTTTTCAGTCACACCAACATTGGTATCATCAAAAACTTCCCAAGTTCAAAATAATTTGTACGAGTCACAGTCATATATAAATCTGTTCTACATATCTGTATTACATTTCTTTTTAAATAACATTCAAGTTAATCAGCTTAATCTCTGATTAAGTCAAATCTGAGCCCCCTCCTGTTCATTTCATAATTTTTGTTTCATACTTTGTCTCTTGTGCAGGCCCAAAACAACAAAGCAGTGCCAGTTTGAATCAATGTCCACACTTTTCCTGTTTTCATTTGAACACTCATCAAGTGCATTCAAGTAATTTCCTTTCTGCTGGCTGCTGTTATTCACAGACATTGGATCAAAGAGCATCTGTCTGTATGCACTGTAGTTTAAATTTAGAATCTTTAAAATGATCAGTAACATAAACTAAATTGAATTTCAAGTGCATCAAATAAGAGTGTGTGATGAGGAAAAAATGCAGGAAACTATTTGGATGCTTTTGAGACTGGCACCATCTCAGCACAGACAAAAAAAGCACAGTGAACATGTTATAGTTTGGAGGAATTCCATTGCATAAATGCCTTCAAAAAACAAAAGATCGCACTCGGGTCCAAATCCCTGGAATGCTTCTGAATGAAAACAATGTGACAGAAGACTGGGTACCAAAGGAAAAAAAACAGTCATACCATACAAGACATGATGGTACAGCTGGAGAAAGAAACAACAGAATGGAAGGAATATAAGGGTGATTTGTTTAAATGATTTCTGCTACATTCTCCATCCATCCATTCTTTCTTTCTTCATTTTTGCAGAACAATTCTGATCAAAAAACATTCACAAACCCAAGTTTTCCTTTAGTTCTCTCTTGAAACTTGGACACAATTTGCACCTCTCTAAAGTTTTCTTTATCACTTAAAGAAACGCGAGGCAAGAAGTACAGTTGGTGCGCAGATGACAAAGTACATTTCATATCAGATCATCTCACCTTTATAAGTTTCCTGATTGTTGTAAAAATGTTGTGCTTTGAGCAGATACAATAAACACTAATGCCCTACGGTTAATACAGCTCACACAACTGGAGAAATAAACAATGAACAAAGGGACAGGGAAGGGAATGATAAAATAACTACTTACTGCCTACTGTGTAGAAAATGCACTAACAGCTTTTGAAAATCTGTTTGAACCTTGCCAAACAGATGATCACTGACATTTAAATTAATAGATTTTTACCAGATCAGTAATCATGCTTCAAACTGACGTACTGACGCAGGCAGACACACAACCATACAAAAGACGCCAAAAGCAACACACACACGCACACACATACAAAGACACACACATACACTCACTGAGTCTGAGAACACATTTCCGAAAAACTGTTTTTAAGTCCTAAAAACACACGTTTTCAGACGCGTTTCTAATCCCTAACATGTACAGGAATGAAAATAATTATTCCTATCAGAAATCGAAGATACCTTTTTTCTTTTCATTTTCACTTCATGACGTGGCTAGAGAGCAAAAACCATCTCATGATTGCTAAGAAGTTGCTTACTTGCAAGTTTATCATGTTACAAACACACTTTTTTACAGCGACATCACACCAAGTTGTGAACTGTGTGCATCAATGTGTGTGTATGTGTTTTTGTACTTCCTTTTAGGCTTTGATAAACTCAGGTGTGCTCACACACACACACAGAAACACACACACACACACAGACCGAAATGACACATCTGTATGGGCCTTTTATTGACGGCATCCTGCCAGAAAGAGAAAGAAAGAGAGAGGGAGGGGGGAGAGAGACTGCAGTGTCGACAGGATGTTAACCCCACCGGTGTACTTTGATCATCCCTCAGGTTAGTCCATAACGCTGCCTGTCTCTCGTGTTAGCGTGCCACCTCTACGTCCCGCCGTTGTACGAGTAGTCTGCCTTGTTGTGCATCACTAACTTATTGTCCACAAAGTAGAAGCTGTCCGACTGCGTCTCATACGGGTGCAGGACCATCTCTCTGACTGCAAGCAGACACAAAACGTTACTGCCTTTAGAGCACCAGCTCCAAATCTAGTCTGGTCAGGACTGCCAAAAGGGGTCCCACAATAAGTCTGAGCAGGAAATAAGAAAAAAAAATAAAGGCAACAAATTCAAAGAGCCTATTATGTAATTTAACTGCATATCATTTAGCTAAATTATACAGTTTTAACATTAAAAAAAACCTTTAAATCTAATGAGATGCAGGTAGCTTTTCCTCTATTGCTACCATGAGTTTGCTGCTGTAGTTTTGGATGAAGTTGTCACAAATTTTGACTGAACCAACAGAATTAATGTCCTGTCATGCACAGTAGGATCATAAATCTGGTAAACAGTACCTGCTAATCTTGCCATAAGTGTATATTGATGTTAGCATCCACACTATCAGCCTCTCTTTTCTCAGTGACAGCATTTATCTATGTAGCAAAATGATGTTGCAGAGTCATTGCTGTTTTCCCAGAACGCATCTGTTCATAAAGTACTTTTGTTGCTTTGTGACAATCTACAGTTAAAAGCATTTGCATTTGTTGCAGCAAGCACACAGTGTATGGCTACAACTTCTTGTAGAAAGAGGTATAAGAGTTTTAACTACAACCAAAGACACGACATTTGTCCCAAAGAAATGAGACTGCAAAAGAGAACGCACGCTCTCTTTCAATTCTGAGGTTTTATGTAAGACAAAATGACAACCTCAGATAAACAACACGTGACATATTACACTGAGTCATTTATTTAACAAAAACTAAGCTGAAATGCAGAAATAGCGTGTGAAGAATTAAGTACATCTCATGATTCAGTAGCTTGTAGAAACACCTCCAGCAGCAATAACTTAAAGTAATCTTTATCCGTCTCTCACATTTCTGTTGAGGAATTTTGGCCCACTCTTCTTTAACGTTTTGCTTCAGTTCATTGAGGTTTGCAGGTATTTGTGTATGCACAGTTTCCATTGACCCAATTTTTGACCAGCTTTAACTGTCAGACACATGAAACATTATTTGCAGTTTCTCTGAGAACTGCACAGTCTGACCTCAGGGGGACTTTGCTGGAATGCCCACTCCTGAGAAGACTGGCACCTGTTTTGAATGTTTCCCACTTGTGAATAATCTTTCTCACTGTTAATTCCTATGGAAGCCGTGAGGGTGCACTTATTTTTTCACAAACTGCATTTTGGCTAAGTGGTTGTTAATAATGACAGTATAATATATCATGTGTTGCTGTTCATCCAAGTTTTACCTAATTACAAGCCCTGCTGAGGACCTGATGCTTATTATATGATATGTAAAGCCTCCGAACCTAAAGAGAGAGTATTTTTTAATATGACTGCAAATGTGTGCATGTTGTTTGTTCTACTAGACCGCTACATGATATTCTAGCGTGTGCACAGACTTACTGATGTCTTCAGACAGAGGTGGGAATTCATAGATATGTTCACAGGTGTTCTTGCTGCTGGGCATGCAAAAGCCAAACTCAAAGTCAAAACTCTTGAGCAACTTCTCTCTGAAATAGTGCCTCTCAATCATCCTGAAATTTTCTATCGGCCTATCTCCGACTGTGAACTCAACGCTGGAAGAAAAAAGACACAGAGGGCAGAGGTTTGTTCATTCTTCGGTTAACCGTGTCTTTGTCAATAAAGATTCACACACATTCTCACTTACGTGGCTCCAACTTGCCGCAGTCGGAGAAACGCAGGGGTGAACTGGTAACGGACGAACCGACCGGCGTTTGGGTCAATATCCCTCTTCTCACTTGCTTTATCTAAAGTGAAGACCAGTGAGTATGGAACAGATTAAAATGAAAGAAAAGTCTTTTACACAGTGAGGGGCAGTTGAACCAACAGGTTTAGATTCCACTGCATGCTGCCAAGTAGGAAAAATTTATTTATTTGGTGAAAAAAAAAAACAAATCGCAAGATAACAGAGTTTATAATTACAGTGTCTGGCTTTTACTTGAGTCCTACTTTTGTAGTTTGGTTCCTCTAAAAGGATGCATCCAGGAGTTGTGGCTGACACTGTTTTCAGTGGTAAATAGGCCAAATCCCTTCTCCAACTACAGACAGCATAAACACATTATCAACCCATCCTGGCTCGCTCTCAATTTGAAATCTCCTAATTTAAAGAATACTTATTTTTTACTTTTATGAACAGTTATATAAACATTTTAGATGATTTTAAAACAAGCCGTACTTCAGTTAAAAGCTGGTGTAAGTGTTTAATAATGAACTGGCCCACAACTATAATATAGCTTCTCCTGTGGGCTCCTGCACAGTAACTGTGCAGTGAATAAACAGATATTGAATGCAGAAGACAATATTCTGAAACATTAATTTCATACTGACTTTCATTTAGTTAATTAGTTCAAGGGAAGGGATGGATGCAGGACCCAAAGCGGAGCTGAGCCACACTCAAAGACTTTATTGCGGGAGACTCGAGGAGTTACAAAAGCAACAACCAGAATCTCAACCAAGGCTAAACAAAAACAGAAGCAAGCCTGGAAGAATATAGATACGAAACGCTAAACACAGAAACATGCAGCTAGGAGGGATAACACAGACAACGACGCAACAAGGAACAGAAGAAAACTGGTCAAAAGCCCCTTGACTTTAGTGTGTGATGTTTTGAAAATCTACTGGACAACATTTCATGATAGGAATTTATCTTTTTTTTTTTTACATACTTCACAAATTTTCCAAAAATAATAAATGCTCCGTGCTTCTTATGGGTAATGTAATGCTGCAAGTTTTTTCATGATAAATTAACTTAAATAAAACCACACAGAAGGCAAATGACTGACCTGTGGATGGAGGTTTGGTGATTTCAAACAGCACTGTGCCCGTCTCCATGTCTCTGATCTTGAACCTGGTGAAGTCGATGTTGTAAATGTTCTCCTCTGGGCTGCACAAATAATCTGAGAAAAAGGAGAAAGGAGGTGAAAGAATTACAGGTTAGACACAAAACATAGAGTCTGAGGTTCGTTCTCTGGTTCATGCGTGTCAAGGAATGGGTATTGAAAATAGATAATTCTTGGGACTCAACAAGCAGAAAGTTTTGAAAAGTCACAGGTGGCAATGGAAGAAGAGGACTGATCATATTAAACCTCATCATTTAGGGGGAAAAAGGGAAACTTTTAAGGGAGAAAAAACAAAGTCAATGTGAAGTGCAAAAAAACAGTCTGCTGTTCCTCAAATTTCAATTACAGGCTGTCTACAAGTCACCACAGAGTTGAGAACAGAGAAGCATGTTTGCAGACTGGTTCAAAAACAGCTTCTGTTTTATTTTAGCATTCAGGATTAAAGTTAGGCAGTAAGGAACATGGCCAGTTTGACTGACAGGTATACCAACACAGGTGACTGTAGCTGGTAGGTGTTTATTAGGCATCACCTGCACTGTTTGTGGTGTTGGTGCCTTTTGGAGCGTTTTAGTTTCTGCTCCACTTTTCTTGTGACTGAAATTCTTGTATTTTTTTCCTGTTATTTAGTACTAACTTACACGTATCCGTCTGTGGGATGCAACCATACAGTATAGTCTGCGGATGCACGTTGCTCACTAAGCTTGCTAGTGTTAGCTGTGTTACGTTTGCTTAACTTTCTCATCTAATATAATTGTAGGGTTTTGTCCACAATAATACTGGTATAAATTTTTATATGATAAAAAAGTATGGATTATCACAATATCAATATATGTATGTATGTACCTATGTCCTGCGTTTAGTTCCCTAGCACGCAATAATGACACTAGCTGAAACGTATAAGAGCGAGGCTTTGCTTTAGTACCTAAAAAGGCGCTTCTTCAACAACCCCCAACCAAACACAGTACTTATATGCAAGAAATCGTACATGGTGTACATGGTGAAAGCTGGTTAAAAAGATCGACCCAAGATACATCATCCCAGTCAGAAATAATTTTTCTGTTTTATTATGATAATATGTCTGTTCCCTCCAGGTGTTCCAACATAATCCAAAGACATTCATTCATTAGGTTAATTATTAACTTGAAAGTGGTGGATTATGTTGGTCCTGTGATAAAATGATGATCTGTCCAGGGTTCACCCATGCCGGCGGCATCAGACTGCCGCCCTTCAATGACCCTAAGTTGGATAAGTGGTTAAGATAATGCATGGATGGAAGTTGGACTTGGTTTGACATGGGAAAAACAAAAACTGTAAACACTAAGCATTTATTCTTTTAATATTAGGACTGCCACTGTCAGGCAGGTGTAATCTCAATTGATCCATAATTAGATCCAGTTTTCCATGAATATAGAACTGAAAGGGAACACTCACAAGAAGCCAGTCTTCACTTAAATCTCCTATCTTGCATTTTTGGCATAAATCCTGAGGAAAAACTGTTAGAGGAGCCACTTCCTCACACGTACAATTGCAGGCACACACCCACAAGCATTCAGTAAGAAAGAGAAGTGAGTTATTTTTATTCCCCTAATCCTTCCTGCCCTTACCAGGCAGTGTCACTGCTTATTAGAGTTCCCCAGCAGAGCAGACACTTCCCGTTTCCTGCCTGATCCGATACCACGGGTAGGCAAAACTGTAACATCTACTGATCCACTGAGCGGATGAGACAACTGCTCTGTTGCTTCATACTTCTTCTTTTTGATGGATCACTGCAGGTCTGAGCGGCCAGAAGAGAAACTGAGAGCTACCCTACAAATTTAAAGAGATGTCACATCATGTTCATCTGTTAGCACAGCGTTTGTGTGTCTGTCTCTTTTGTTGTTAACAGATTGGCAGTTGTATGTTCTGCAGTTTCTCTTGATGGACATGCTCTTTTCATACACAAACATGGCTCATCTGCTGTGTCAGCTGACGATAAGCCGGCCACATCTGCCTGCACAAATCTGGAGTGAAACAGTGGAGACATTGCAGCCTCAGGGATGATTAATCACCGAAGAGGCAGCGACCAATCAGTCCGCCAGCTGTTCTTTATAACACACTGACAGCCAGAAATGCCTGATATCTCCAACTCCAAATAACACATCTGAAGCCAGTGTGCTTCTACTCAAAGTTTAAGCAATATGACTTGAACACCACTGCAGATGTAAATCAGGATAGATTTTTCAACAATGTGGCCCAACCATCACAGCTAAATAACCTGCTGGAAGCTCCAGAAACAAGGTGGTGTTTTGGTTTGGGGAAAGACTGCCAAATTTACTAATGATTTGCAAGTGCAGATAATGTGCATTGCACAAAGCTTTTTCCATTGTTGCCCCTAAGTTGTGGAATGAATTGTGAATAATGTGCCTTTGCACATTAGACAATCGCCTACACTGTCCATTTTTAAGACTCATCTTAAAACTCATTTATACTCTCTGGCCTTCAACCCAGCATGAGACATTGATCTTACCTGTTTTTATGTATTACAGTTTTATTTATTTATTTTAATTGATTGTTTTTTTAAAATATTTTTAATCATTTGGTGTACAGCACTTTGTATTTGCTGTGGCTTTTTAAAGTGCTTTATAAATAAAATTTGATGACGATGATGATGATGATGAAAGTCAAAAATAGAAAAAAATGAGGGGTGGCTCAAGAATTTTGCACTGTACTGTAGTGTAATTATTTTTAAAAAGAGCGCAAAAATAAAGTGATTTTTAATGGACATTTAACAGGTAACGCATAAAAGGATAAATGTGGAAATCAGAATCAGAATACTTTATTGATCCCAGAGGGAAATTCCGATTGTCACAGCAGTATCCGTTTATAGAAAGAATAAAAAGAATAAAGTATAAACACTAATAATTTAAATAAATTTAACTAAAATACCCAGAATATAAAACAACAGATCAATTTGAAATATACACATTGTACAAATATATACAAATATACACGATTGTTTGCTTGGTAAAAACTCAATGATCAGAGAAATTAGAATATTAGTTTTGATGTAAATGAAGTACATATTCACCAGTGTTAGTTTGTGTCAAATGTACCTGATTTAACATGTTGGTCTGGAGCTGGAGCCTGAGATTCTGTTTATTTCTACAGTAATACCGAATGGAGGATTATTCACAATGCACCCCGTGTGTGATTCTTCATGTTTATGTATGAAGCATCCCCCAAAGAAGAACATACCCCCAAGTCGCAACATGTTGTCAGCTGCATTTTACTGCGTGTGGTGAGTGTGCCTGACAGAGCTGATGTTATTTGCTGTGACACTGTGATGCCTTTGCTACTCTGTCAGCCTGAATGCTGAGGTTTCCTGAACACATCAACTCTGCATACACAGCTCCATTTAATACCACACAACACCTGAACACACACAAAACAAGCAGACCTAAAGAAACACTCAGCAACCACATAATTTTAATTAATAACATTCAATATTTGTGCTGCAAGGAGTGGGATTGTTATTACCAGATCTGCATTTGTGTGTCTGTGTGTGTGTGATGCACATGCGTATAATGTTGCCTGTTGTGTCACAGCTGGTGTTGTCCTCATCCTTTTGCTAACTTAGTGCTAATAGTTACCTTTGAGCCTTCTAATCAACTCCCACGAGGACAATGAGGCTGGAAGCAAGACATTTCTGTTGTGCGAGACTGTGTGTGCTTCAGTGTCCTTTTGTGAGGGTATGATCTCACTTTGCCTTGCACACACACACACACACACACACACACACACACACACACACACACACACACACACACACACACACACACACACAGACCCATCAGAGGCACAC
>VUQK01004699.1:47976-60476 GCA_015106715.1 Bujurquina vittata | reverse complement strand
CTCCACCTCCACTTGTCTCGTTTCCTGGTTCACATTTCCTCTGCTAACTGCAGAGGAAATGGCTGCATGATTATGAAATAGGACTCTGATTACCGAATTTTTATTACTACTGTGCTCACACTTATAACAACGATTATTTGTCTCGGCTTTGGGAGACTACAGCAGATTGTTTTATTGGATTTTTCTTTTTCTTTTTTGCAGCTTAGCATACATTTCCACTTTATTTCAGTGCACTATTTCTTAAACTTGCTTGGAGTGCTTTATTCCACACTCACAATCTTTATACTCTCATTGTGGTCCTTTTTGCGCCCAATTCAGTTAATAATCACTTCTTTATTACTTTGGGACGCAGCTGCAGCCCAGAGGCAAACTTAGTACAGATTCTGCAGTTATTTGTCACCATCTGCCTTAAAACCCAAAGATAAATCAAGATTTTGAGGGGAGATTTTCCTTTTCTTAAGTCGGGCCAATCCACTCTGTATCTCAAAATTTAACTGCTGTTTTGGTCACATAATGATGAGCATTACATGCTGGAATGAAAATGAGGTTATTATCAGATTATGAGTGTGTAAGCCAGACCACAGAATTTTATCATGGACATAAAAGTGGTTGGCAACTATACTTTGATAAACATCAGACAATCTCAGCTTGTCGAGAATAAAGCCATTCGTCAGCTGTCAAACTAGCTGCAGGTTAGCTTGTGTGGTTGGCCGAATAATCAATTAATCATCATTTCCACTCCAAATGTTAAGGAAAAAGCTGACATTTAGGGATTGTGTATCTGCTGCCGATATATCTCACATCGCCATATCTTCCTATGCTATCATGTGCGCATAACATTAAATTGCAAAAACATGAAAAATGATCTGTGATTACTTGTGCAACTTTCCTTGTCCTCCACCCATCTCCCTCTCACCAAATCCATCTTACTTTCTCCCTCTCTCTCCCTCTCTCTCTCTGCATCTGTCAGACAGTTCTCTGGGCTGTTGCCAGTCAAGTTACATGAGCGAACAGGCGGCCGTACATTCCTGCCGAACATAGCTTTGCACTCAGGGGATTCCCTCCCCTGTCTCTCTTTTTCTCCTGCCCTCTCTTTGTTTTTGTCCATTCCTGAACTGTAACGAGCAGCTCCGTGAGCCGTGGGCTACAGTTCCGTCTGAGGCATTCTTCTCCTTGTTTGCTGCTCTTCTTTGTCTTGTAATCACGAAAAGGATGCTTTTTTTTTTTGGTGCTGAAATACAGCGAGACATGAGTTATTTTGCACTCATGGCATAAGCCAAGGTTTCACACGCTCTTTTAGTTATGGTCGCACAGCAACTCCCACTTGGATTGCCAACTTGTATTTTTTTTTTTGTAAAGAATACCTTGCTTACAGAGAAGAGCTCGCCTGAATGCTTTGTTAATGACTGCAGGGGCTCAGAAGCATTCTTGGATCCAAATTTATTGCCCCGGCGGAAAGAGGATTCAAAAATGTTACTGTACATCATAATAAGACTAATTTTTTGGGTGATGCTGGCAAAATGTATAACTTCACTAATCATTATTTTGTTAATTATGCAGACTACATACAGTACTGTGCAAATGTTTTGAGCCACCCCTCATTTGGGAAATGGGAAATTTGCGGACCAATCTATTGAAGCGTGTGCAACGCACAGAAATACAGTATATAAGACAAATACAGAGTTTGTACAATTCTAACAAGTTTGAAAGTCAATATTTGGTATGACCACCTCTATTCTTCAACACAGCTTGAACTCTCTCAATCAGCTTTCTTGTAATTTCTTTAAGTAGTCTTCAGGAATAGTTCTCCAGACTTCTTGAAGGCCATGTTTGGATGTTGGCTGCCTGTTGTTCTGTTCTGTCGAGATGATCCCACACTGCTTCAGTAATGATGTCCAGGCTGTGGACAGGCCAATCCATGACTGATAGTGTTCCATTGAGTGTTTTTCTATCCAGGTGTGCTTGAACTGCATTGGCAGATGGTATTGCATCGTGGATCAAAACCTGGCGGCACTTTTGTGCGTTCATAATCAGTTACTGGCTAAAATGCAGCCCCAAACTATGACAGCGCCTCCACTGTGTTTTACAGATGGCTGCAGATACTCATTGTTGCACCAATCTCTTGACCTCCTCCATACATATTCATGACAATTTGGACAAAGATTTGTCATTTACATTCGTCACTCCATCAGACATGTTGCCACTGATTATCAGTCCAGTTCTTGTGTAACTTGGCATACCTCAGTCTGTTCTCCCCATTTCCCTTCCTTAAGAATGGCTTCTTGACAGCCGCCCTTCCACTGAGACCAATGCTGATGAGGCTTCAGTGAACAGTAGATGGATCAACTGAAAGGCCAGATGCATCTCTCAGGTCCTTTGTCAGGTCTTTGATGGATTTTCTTTTTCCTATTTCTTAAGGAGATAACTTTCCGATACCATTCCTCTGCTGTAGATATTTGTTTTAGGCCTGCCACTTTTTCTGTCTTCCTCCAATTGTCCAATGTCCTCCTGGTTTTAAAGTTTTCAGCTAATAGCTCTTTGACAATCACCTTGTTGGTGTAAAAATACTTTTTTATGACATTTTTCATAGATTCATCTAAAGAAATGCAAACAAATCATGCGTTTTGTGACAGGCTGTTTGTAACAATGTGCCTAAAGATATAATTTTTATTTATTTTATTTTTTTTGCTAAGTTCTGACACAATACTTGCCTTTTTCCTTGAGTTAGGAGCCTTTTTTAATGTTTGAATGATTCATGGGTCAAAGTCCAGAACTCAGAGAAATAAAAAGAAGAAGCAAATCCCCCACTTTCATACGCTGGAACCAATATATTGACTTAATAAACGAGTAATTAGATCATTAATATTGCTAATTAATTTCCTCTTACCTGTTCTCATCAGTTAATCAACTATTTAATTTTGCATCTTAATGGTGGCAGTAATCCTGTGTGTGTAGCTGACTGAAGCTTAATGGTAATACTAATCATCAGTGTTATCATGTGATTTTCCCAGAATGAAAAGTAAAAATGAAAATCTAGTTTTCAGGTTTTTGTCTGACTGATCACACAAAACCTGCCAGTAAAAGTCTTCAATTTACTAAATAAAAACCATCAAAACTGTCATTTTAAGTAGGGCCCCCTTTTTTCCACTTTGTACTACTTTTAATCACAAATATTGTCTCATTAAATAAAGCTGCAACAAATTCTGTAATAGATCATCAGTGTAATCTTAAAGTAATTAAAGTCTCTTTGGGTTTTGGACATTTAGCTGGACGAAACAAGCAGTTAGTGGATGTTACATATGGCTCTTGACACCTGAATTTTCACCATGATTTAATGATCCAAATGATTGCACTTGCAGGTCTTGTCATTATTTGATAGCATAAGTGCCTAAGTCATATTTTGGCTAAAATTGAGATATCTATCTAAATCAATCTACACTGTTAGCAGAGTAGAATTAGGTAGGTATTTCAAAATATGCCAAAATATGACTTAGGCAGTTATGATATTAGGCTGACAATATGTAACTCTAAACACAAGCCTCGGCCAACTTATCCCCGTCACATTTTCCTTACCACATCAGCACATATCCTATTGCATCCAAAAGTCTGCAAATCTGAGTCAGGATGTTTTGATATATAGAAAATGTGGATCACTTAAATGGAAACTATTCAGAAACCATAAATTTCCTCTCTTGCAGTTGAGAGAACAAAGAATTTCCGTTAATGTCCTTAATATTTAACCACACACACACACACTTGGATGTCTGCTTCATCCCACCATGCCCCCTCTGCGCCCCCTCACCCCAACACTGTCACCACTGTCTCCTGTTACTCCCCTTCTCTCTTACGCTCTGTTTTCTTTTCACTCTGTCTCTCATACGTCTTCTGTGTTTAAAGTCCAAATTACCAAGGCAGCCTGTCTGAGTCCCGAGGCTGTTATTGATCAACTAGCAAAGAAAGCGGTACAGGGAGGAAGAGAGAGCCACGGCAGCCAGAAGAAGAAGACAACGCCTGGAGAGCTTGTCTGAACCGGAGGGTCTATTTCTGTCTGTCTCAGTGCGTCATTATTGGCCAGAGACACTCGGGGAACATGGGATGAGATGACGGATGTTGAGCGGGGAACGGGAACACGGGAGTAGGAGGGAGGCCAAGGGGTGAAGTGTAGCCTCGAGAGGTCACCTTTTAGAGGGACAAAGATGCAAAACGGGCGTTTTACTCGGGTCTCTTTGTCTAGAGCTTGAAGCCTGTCAGCTCCCAAACAGATCGGACTGTTTGTTGATTTATGAATAAGGTCAACATGTGTCCAGCCTGACGATTAATTATTTTAGGCCTGTGTTGAGTGTGGGTGTTCATCCAAATGATGACGTGCATTGAAAGCGGGAGCAAGAAGTCCTCAGTGGTAGTCTGCTGAGAGTCAAGTCCCGACATGTTGATCCCTGCTTTTGCTCTCCGACGTGGTTGATGTCATCTAAATTTGCAGCCATTGCATTCCATACGTCAGTTCCTGTCACAGTTACTGAAAGTTAGCCCACACACATCCAGAAATGGGTTGCGTGTGGTTAAACTTTCATTCTGATTCTTCATTTTTGCTGTGGATCCTGTCAAATCTTGGTTTTCATTTGTTGTGTTCAAGCAAAGAAGTGTGATAAGAAAAAGGAGCAAAGCTGAAACTGTGCTTGGAAGCTTGTGTATATTTAACATAGTGCTGCAAAAGGTGAGGAGGCTCTGATTTCTGCCATCATTCCTGGTGGTGATAATTAAAAACATTTCATGTATCAAACTTAGCTGTGATGTTAAAAATAATGTCCGTAACTGACTGAGTTTATAATAATTTACAATACATAACATTTAAGTTTTGCTCTTAGCCACACTCATATTGTGTTTTATTTATATTGATATGAAAGCTACTTTGATTTGGCACATTTTTACACTAGATGCCCTTCTTGACACAACACCAGAGGGATTTATGTCTTCTCCCAGGATCAAACGGAGGAACTTTCACTTGTTAGGTGAATGTGTAAACTATTCACCTAACACCACCCTGTGTGACAGAGGATGGAAATAAGTGATTGGATGAATTAAATGCGCTTGAAAGAAGGTTTGTGGCTGGAATTTCAAATTTTTGCATTATTGACTGACAGTTTAACGATATTCTGCGTATCAGTGCCAACAAGCTTCGTGCCTGTTACTTCATGCATTGTTTTTCTGATTTTGAAGAGAAATTAACAAAAAGGAAAAGCTTTATTGATGCCAGGGATGTAGGCAATAAAGCGCAGTGGTCAGTTTGAGTCGCTTGGCGGTGACTTTGCGTCCCGATTCCATTTTCAGAGGTGGGAAAAGTGCATTCTTGAGTGGATCTGGTTTCACCGACCATCCACGGACTATTAATAAATTATGGCTTCTCTGGGTGCTGCTGGCATCACTGTGTTTATATGGCTGGATGAGTGTGATTCACGCATGCAAACACACTCAGAGCTTTACATTTAAACAAGTCATCTTAACCTTTTGAGGGGGAAAAAAAGATTCTTGTATTTCTTTGTTGATTCATATAAAGACTTTAATTAAGATAAAACCTTCATGAAAAATTGGTAACCAGAGCAAAGTAAAAATAAAGCTCTTACCCTTGATTTTTAACATTTTATTAACTAAAACTAAAGTGGTACTGAAAGATTTGAATGTCACACTTTCAGGACATTACTCCAAAGGTTTGAGAGTTTAACAAAAGAAAAGAAAAGCAAGAAAAAAACTTCCTACATTGGATAGGCTGAAGAAGACAACCCAGAGGAAGGGAAAGATTTAGACGGAAGGAAATGGAGGTTAAAGGGTGGAGATGGAAGTTGTAGAAGTGATGATTTGAGACCCTCAGGAAACAGGCTTATTTTTTTCCGGCCTCTCAGGGACCATAACAGGCCTGGGCACTGTGTGTTTCCTCTTGATAACGCTCAGTAACCTCACTTGTTGTCACACTTGCTTGCACTGTAGAGTCCGGGCCGCATTGCTATTAGAGGGATGATCCCGGCCCTTTTTTGTGTGTTTTGGAGCTGCTGATGTTTATTCGGTTGTCCATACCAAGATATTAATATTTATTGTCTCTTGACATTGCTGTAGTTTGGGAAAAGTTGAAAATAGTAAGAAACTTCTTATCCCCATTTGTCTACAGCACATGAAAAAATACAGATGTACACAAGAGATGGGGAGAAAAGGAGGGGCAAAATTGCTCAAAATGGAAAACTACTGGAATTATTGCCCGGGTGCGCTTGCTTTGTTCTTCATGCTGTCTTTGTTTTTGTCAGCCAGACAGCCAGTGAGCTTTATAATGAGCTTATAGCCTCAATTTTTGAATTCAGTTATACGGATCGGGACAAAATAAAAAGGGATAAAGTGAAAGAAGTGAAAGACACAGCTGTCCTTGCTCAGCTGAATCCCCACAGTGGTCCAGACAGTAGCTTCATCACACCTCTCCCCACCAAGCACTCCACACACCACCAATCTCACAGGACAAATCAATAGGACGATAAAGTGTTCACTGATTACTCAACGTGTTTCATAAATGTAATTTTGAATGTTTTTGCAGTTAACAAAAAGGCTTATGGGGGAATTTTGTGGTGGCGGGTGGAGGGAGGGTATAATGCGCACAACTGCAGTCTGCAGGAGGGACCTTCAAGCTGCAGTGTCATGACTGCAAATCCACGGCTGTGCTCAGCCAGAGTACGATGAGCTTTAATCTCACTGGCGAGAGATTGAGCCGATCATATTACCTTTGAAGCTGATTTGACAAGTGCGCATATGCTTCAACTACAAGCCATGTCACCTGTGAGGTAGCGGTAGGGGTGGGGGTTACCTGCTGTAATGTTCTGCCACTTTAGAGCCAGGAAAAAAGCATGTAAAAGTGTATGTGTGTGTGTGGGTGTGTGTGTGTGTGTGTGGGTTGAACCGTCATTACCTTGGGATCCGAGTACACGGCCAGACATCATTAGGCTTTAAGGCGAGAAAGTCTCCACGGCACCGGCTTCGCAGTCTGCCTGACCCAGCAGACACGACAGGCCGGCATGCCGTTTAAGATCATTTATTTGGGTGTGTGTGTGTGTGTGCGTGTGCGTGCCCATGCGTGTGTTCCTATGCGTGTTGCCTGCTTTGTGTGTGTGTGTGTGTGTGTGTGTGTTTGCGTGCATGTTATTTATTTATTTTGCCTGGTAATATGCCTGAGCCTTCATTATAGCAGGAGCCATAACTTTGATAAATCACTTGGGCTTGGGGCCCTCACTGCTTTCACAGTATTAGAAAACTAATTGAAATTCTCTTCCGCCCCCTCCTAACTCTCTCACTCTCTCTCTCTCTAGTTTCCCCTTTTTCTTTTTCCCTCCCGCTCTGTTTTTCACCCTTTCCCTCGTTCTCCCTTCCCGTCTCTGTAGCGAGGGCCAAACAGTACCATGTTTTTTCAGTGGAATGGAAGCCAAGAGGGGGAAAATGTCATCACTGATTTAATAGGCGTATTCTTTCTCAGAAACACACACACACACACACACACACACACTGCACTCTGGGGAGTGTTAGGAATCCTGATAATGTCATCGCAGGAATCTCTATAATGTACTCTGGTCTCCTGCAGGCTCCAGTTTGACTGTGCCTCTCTTCTGTTTTTGATTAGATGGGGGGGATAAGATTTTAGGTTTAGGTTGATGGGATTTAGAGTTTAGATTCTTGTTTCTGTGACTGTGATCCCCCTTCACCCCACCACCCGCTGTCCCAGGGATTGAGGGTCTGTTTAGTTTGTTGCCTGGGATCTCCCAGCTGCCACTGGATTGAGGGTTTAGTCGTTTCATTGTCCATGATCCCCCTTGCCGCTACTTGATTTGTTTCATTTGCAGCAATGTCTCTGTGCTGCAGCTACAATCAGGGTGTGGCTGTTTTTGTTGTGCAGGATCTCCCAAATGAAATATGTTTTGCTGTCCTGAATTGCCTCACCACTGCTGGATTTAGGGTGTTTTTGTTTGTTTTATATTAAATTTTTTAATGATGCTCCTATCTCTCAGCTGTTGCTAGATTTAGGGTTTATTTGTTTTGTTGTCCAGGATCTCCCTCCTGCCGCTGCTGCTGCTGCTGCTGCTGGATTTTAGGGGGGTGTTGCCAGTTTTTAATAGCCAGACACTGCTACTGTTTGTGTGACACTTGGGGCTTTGTGTCCACCCAGCGGTCCCGCTTCTCTCGCCAGGCGAGCTTTGTAGTGTGAAGCCTAAGATTTAGCGATGAAAGCAGAAACTCTGTGTGTATATGAGAGGCGGCTTGTGTGAACCAGGAGATTTCGTGGAGTTCTGTCAGCACACAAAATTCCCTCTGCAAACATTCCTCTGATGTGATGCAGGCCCAGGGGAAGAGGGCAACGTGTGCGTGTCTGTGTGTGTGTGTATGACAGTTGACGTGCGTCTGCTGCCCAGACAAATCCATACCGCTGCTCTAAGCCACATTGCAGGCACATAGTCACACATAAGCATGCACACGTGGATTATATGTGTGTTTGGTTAATGAGGATGTGTTGATTGATTATACTGCAGTAATTAGCTAGAGTGTGAAAGCCTAGAAAGGTCTCCACTCTGGTGGGAGTGTCCCCCCTAGAGAGATGTTGAACTGTGCTATGCACCATTACATTACACACACACACACACACACACACACACACACACACACACACACACACACACCACAGAAATGGTTCCATCCAAATCTAAGATGCGGGATGAGTCATCTCTCAGAGAGACTTGGTGCAAGTGTGAAGGAAGGGGAAAGGATGTTTGCCGTTGCGTGTGCGTCGGAGACTGAGACAGAAGGATGTTTGCAACGTGGAGATGTGTGCTGCACAGTGAGATGTGCTTGTGCCAGCAGTTTCCTTTCCTGCTCAGCATGGCCCCAACACTGACCTGATCCCTCTGCCTTACAAATCAACTCTCTCTCCCACTTCCTCCTCCTCCCGTGCTCATTTGCAGTTTGGCATCCAGTTTTCCACCCAGATTTCTTTTGTGCAGCACAGAGCAGCTTCTAGTAAATGCAAATAATGTGGTACTAAATATGACAAGCTCAGTGTGAAGCCCTGAGTTAGGAGCATGCAGAATGAACTGCTTCGGGAAACCATTGCACACAGTGCCACCATATGGTCAGCTAAAGAACTGCATGTTGATTTAGCGTTCTTGTTGGAATACTTGATATAGTATAAACATAAAGTACGTATAAAGAGGGCAGTAAAATTTACTTTGCACCTTTAAAGCAACATCACATGAGGTTTGTGTCATCTCTTAAGTGGCTAACATTAAGGGTTTTTACCTTTACCATGACTGAGCCTTAAACTGATGTATAACTGAGGTAGTCTCTGAGGTAACATCTGCTTCCTTCTCTCCTCGCTTTTCCCCACCCTTGTCCTCAAATAGAAAATTCTACTACATCACTCTGCTGAGGGACCCCGTGTCTCGCTACCTCAGTGAGTGGAGGCACGTGCAGCGGGGTGCCACATGGAAAACCTCCCTGCACATGTGCGATGGACGAACCCCAACACCTGAGGAGTTGCCGTCCTGCTACGAGGGGTCTGATTGGTCGGGATGCACCCTGCAGCAGTTCATGGAATGTCCCTACAACCTGGCCAATAACAGACAGGTACAGAGGCAAAATGTTGATTTTAATCTCAATAATTTTAAGAACATCAGGCACAACTTGTCGCTGGAGAGGTTTCTATCCACAGGGTGGTTTTCCCCCATTAATCTTAATGCAGAACACACAAAAGGATATAGAAACAAATTCTCATAGTGCTAGATGAAAATTTTAATAGCTTCTTATTTCACTATTAGTAAAATTCTGATGTTTAAAACAATTCATAGCCTTGTTTTGCCTGCTCCAATGCAATGTCTGCCCTTTCCTGGCAGTGATAGCGACCGGTAATCAGTTACTTCAGTTTAGAAAGACCATCTTTGCTCAGTCTGCTTTCTTATATGAAGTAATGACGAAGCAAAAATCCATACCCGCAAACATCAGGGAAGCTTTGTAGTGTTTAAAACCAGCCTCAAACTTCGTCTAAAGTCAGCACAAAAGTGTCACCACAAACTATTCCCTTGTATCTATTGATTTAATTCATAATTTAATAGTGATGGACTTTGTGTAGCATTTTGTTTGTGGTGGTGTGGGATTTTTGTTTTTTATCTGCCTGTCGAGGGATAACAGATGCAAATTAGAGACTAGCTGTCCTTGGTGTAATGACTTTCGATTGTGTGCTGTCCCTTTTTAAAAATAAATGACATAATAAATTTAAAGTGTGCATTTTACATAGTGCTCCACTGATATAGGGCTTTTTAGGCTTATACCGATATTTGGTGATTTTTTTTTTTTTTAAATCCCATACATTGATATATGAGCCCAAACATTTTTTATGTGTAGTTATTTATTAACATGTTTGCAGTCTGCCCTAATCTGCTCAAACCAGCTGGTTGTTGCCAACAAGATGTTGCAGAGTGCTCTTCGCTGGACAAACTATGCAATATTAACACTCACAACATGGTGGATAGGTGTTCCTCCTGTCTCTTCTTCACTTATTATTTAATTTACATTTATCAGCTGTTATAAATGACGATACCAGTAGATCAATAAATAGCTGATAATGGCTGATAATCTCAGTCCACTGATAAAGATAAATATGTCGGGCTCCAAGCTTTGAGAGATTTTGTGGGGTTGCCACACAGTCTGTTGACCAAAACCAATGTGGTTAAAGAAATTCATATTATTACAGATTCATCTCTAGCAAAAAAAAATTGATTAGGCCTTAAAAATGTGACTTAAAGTTGAAGGAGCCGGAGTTTTTATTTGATTTCTTACATTTAAAAAGTCCACAGAACACGTGTAAGAGGAAATCCACATGTGAAAATACACTAGTTCTCTCTCACACACACATTTACTAGTACACAGTCAGAAGTTTGCCTTCTGGTCATAAACACCTCAAATTCACACCTCCTTTTCTCATGCTATCTCAGTCTCCCACCTCAACGTGTTGGCCAGCTTATCTCATCGGAGCCTCAGGGTGTTATTACTCAGGGTCCTGTGACTTATAAATGTGACACACACACACACACACACACACACACACACACACACTTGAGGCATCCCGATAGACCAGCAGTCTGTGGCACATGCAGTGAATCCAAATTTATGTCCAGTCCCTGTTTGTTTACTGTACTTTAACAGCCCCTGAATACTCTCAGTAATTAAATGACCTCTCACTTTGGAACAAAATTCTCTTGGATCTGAACTACTCCTGCTACTTGAATTTTCAAGGGAAAAGTTGTTACTGATACTGACATGTTAAATATAGCTAGATAACATATGATTTATAGGCAAAATGAAAGACTTTGGGATCAAGGCTAGACATTACTAGTGAAAATCCAAGTGATATTAGCCCACATACAGCGAGTGATTGACACCTCTCAGAAACTCCATGGACTTGACCAGCCTCCTTCACTTCCTTTTCTCCCGTCTTTAGGTTCGTATGTTGGCAGACCTGAGTCTGGTGGGCTGCTACAACATGTCCACAGTTCCAGAGAAGAAGAGGGCCCAGCTTCTCCTGGAGTCTGCCAAGAAGAACTTGCGAGACATGGCCTTCTTTGGCTTGACAGAGTACCAGAGAAAAACCCAGTTCCTCTTTGAACGAACCTTCAGGTTGCGGTTCATCAGGCCTTTCATGCAGTATAACAGCACGCGAGCTGCGGGCGTGGACTTGGACAATGCTACGGTGGGTTTAACATCTGGCTCACTTTGTTCTAGTTTAGATCTTACGCTGACATTGTGCTTCATTTTAAAGCATGTTGTACTATAATTAATTATTATTATAAATTATTATTATAATTTAAGCTGTTTATTTCTATTTTAAGTTGCTTTATATTTCCCTACATTGGAATAAGAATTATTTCACAGTTATTGTTATTAATAGGAACTTAAGAAAAAAATATATATTTATGAAAAGTAAAATAACCTGAGAAAAGGGATCAAGAAAGAAAAAAAAAATAGCAAAAAAAGGGAGACAGCGAGAGAAAATGCTGCGGTCTTATATTGCTGTGAAATGAGTTGGGATGACTGTCGCTGTTGAAAAAAACAGCAGCTTTAAACATGTCCTTCACACTTGTGTGGGAGTTCTTAAGCTTAGTTCTCCGCAAAAAAATAAAAATCCTCCAATACACAGCAGACTGGTGATTTATACATCAAACCCAGTTTGGAGGAGAGAAAATAAAATATGCGCATCCGACGGATGCTGTAGAAAGGTGGACCCACTGGTTATTATTGCGAAAAGGAGGAAATATCACATTGTGACAGTTTGGAGTCTTGTTGTGTTGTGTGGCGTTTGTGTGTTTCATTTTGTGTAAATAGGTTTCAGTTTTTGTAAAGTGTGCTTTTTTTTCTTCTTTTTTTTTTTTTTTTTTGAATGAATTTTAATTTTTTTTTTTCTTTTTTTTGGTTTGATTGTTTTTTTTTTT
>VUQK01004699.1:7506-40996 GCA_015106715.1 Bujurquina vittata | reverse complement strand
CCCTCCCGGCCAGTGCTCTGCCGTGGGAGTCCGATCTGAGGAATCTCACAATCCTATTACGTTTGAAAATGTGTGTTTATTGTGCGTATGTGTGTGTGTGTGTAGCTCATAAAGAGCTGATCTGCTGCAAACTTATTAACCTCAACATAAAAGCCTGATAAATGTTGATGTGGGGGGAAATGTAGCAGGACACAAACCCACGGGGCTCCGCCAGCCATAAAATGTAAGGCTGTTGAAAGAGGGGTAATATGTTCACATGAGGAGACACATGCATCCAGGAGAGACCAGAATCGTGAAAAAAGCTACTTTCCAGGGGAGGAAAAAAGCAACACGTTCATTAAACGTGTGTGTTTACGGCCCTCGCTTCCTGCTCCGATCGACCCGGAGTTTTTCGTGGCTGTTATGTGGTGAATTAGCTTCATGTTGGTGACCCCGGCTGACCCTCATTATACAGTCAGGGACACATTTAATTAGCAGCAACTCACGTGAAACGACAAAATGTATTAATATTAATGGAGGTTTAATTGAGGTCGTTTTGGTCCCCCGTCGAGGCTTTCAACCTCTAAAATGGCTGACGTGTGATAGTGCGAGGAGAGGGAGCCCACAGCCCGAGCTCGCCATTTCTAATGTGACCCCGGAGAAGATGACAACCATCTCCCATAATTCATCTGAAGATGTCACCTCCTTGACAGATGAGCAGGCCCTGTGGGCAATGTGCGCATGTGTGTGAGGCCGGTTTTAGCTATACTTATGTGGACTAATGGGATGTTTTGGCCTCTCCTAATAGGGATGCGTCTGATTTTGCGTGCGTATGTGTTAGATTGAGTGTGAGTGTGTCCGCATGGGCACGTCAAAATGAAGGTCAAATCCAGAAGGATAATTAATGTTGCTGCTTTTTATATAATGTTAAATCAAACCCTGGAACTGCTCCCTCTGGAGGATCAACTGTCCAATTTAATTTAGGCTGCAGAGCAAGTAAATTAAAAAGCAAGAGCCATGTCTCTGCACCCTGGGACACTGTCTGTAAACCTTTCATCCTTTTTTTTTTTTATCAAGACCACACAACAGGTAGAAAGAGAGTCTGGCACATTTTACCAATCTGCCCCAAAGGGATTGTCTATCCGAAAGATAACACATGAACTCAAGGTAAAGGTTTACAAAACAATCCCAGGTGCTCCTTTTAAAGTAAGAGGCCTTTCAGTATATCTACTTTTTCATTACCAGGCAACAAATTCTTTTAACCAAAGGGACATGCATGCCTGCTTCTGGATACAGGATTTATTTCCCATGGTTATATTCCGCATACGGCATGCATAATTCTGTGGGCTGTGTTTCAAAGAAATACCTAAAGTCCCAAATACAACAAGATGCTCCCTCTTTTGCAATTATCTTTTTTGCAATAGGCGAGTTTTGATGACTTTGGTTTGGATCAATGGCAGAGACATGACTCAAAACCACCGATAGAAGAAGTGAAAAGCTTCTCTCATTAGAGTGACACCTGTTAAAGGGTCTGACATATTGGCACCAATTTAACCATTTGTCATTGAAGTTGATGGGGAAGTGTAACATTCTGAGTGAGAGATTCTCCAAAATGGCAGGTGTTGTGGGATGTTCCTGCAGTGGTTATTGGCTACTGACCAAAAGTGATAAAGAAGGAGGCCCACTGGTAATGGATGCAGAAAAGTACCATCAGATTTTGATCCACCATGCAATACCATCTGGAAAGCATCTGATTTGAAACATCTTCATTTTTTCAGCATGACAATTATTCAAAACACACTGCGAGTGTAATGAAAGCATACCCAAAAAGAAAAATGTGCAGTGGCACATTATCAGTCGTGGATTGGCCTCCTCAGAGCCTGGATTTCAATGTTATTGAGGTGGATCTTGCCACAGAACAGGACAAAAAGCAGCCAACATCCAAGGAAGAGTTTTAAATGTCCTTCTTCACAAAGCCTGGAGAACTATTCCTGAGGACTATTTAAAAAAAGTACAAGAAATTTCCTAACAAAGTTCAGGCCGTGTTGAAGAACAGGGGTGTCTTTAGTGGGCAGTAAAGTGAATTAGTATCATAATTGAATTAGCTTCATAAATAGGTTGGGTGAATAAACATTGATTTAAAAGAATTGTGGGGGCTTTCTTATGCCCCCTTCACCCTTTACAAATGAGGCAAAATAGTTTAGTCCAACCCACACTTGGGCTCACCTTTACAGCACAAACATTTTTTTTCTATTTAGGTGAACTAATGCATGCTGTGAGTCATGTCTTTCACTGGGGTATCAAAAAAAAGAGCGAGAGAAAGCAAAGTGTCAAGAAGTCAAAAGAAAGGTAAGAAAGCTTAATGGGATAAAAACTGTTACCTATAAGCAGCCGTAAAAGAAAATAAGCTAGTCTTAGATGTGAAACTATCGAAATGACCCAGCACAATGTAACACTGAAATGCATGGCCCTTAATTTCAGAGACAGCCAAAGAGAGTGACAAGCAGATCATTCTCCAATTGCTCAAGGTGTGACACAAGATGAGCTCATCAAATGGCAACTAAAAGTTATTTCTATCAATTATTTGTATTGATAGCAGATCCAGTTAAAAGCTTTGTAATACTAATGTCAAAGCAGCATTAAATGTTATTGGCTGGTGTGCCATGAGGAAAGCAAAATATTTTGAAGAAGCCAGTGCATTTTGAGCTGATGAAATTGCATTTTAAAATATTGCAATGACACTGCTGTTTTGTTTTTGGGTTTTTTTGGGGGGGGGGGTTAACGGGGAAAATGTAGGTTTTTATGTGGCAGGTTATAGCTCTCGCTCTTTCTGTATAATCCCTCGCAAACCATTTCATGTATGTGTATCACCCAGTAAATCCACCGTTAGAGACATAAAGGCCTGGATGACCTCTAATTTCCTGCTTCTAAATTCAGATAAAACTGAAGTTCTTGTGTTCGGCCCCACAAATCTTAGCAACATGGTGTCTAACCAGATACTTACTCTGGATGGCATTTCCTTGACCTCCAGTAACACTGTGAGAAATCTTGGACTCATTTTTGACCAGGATATGTCCTTCAATGCACATATTAAACAAATATGTAGGACTGCTTTTTTGCATTTGTACAATATTCCTAAAATTAGAAATATCCTGTTTCAGAGTGTTGCTGAGAAGCTAATTCATGCATTTATTACTTCTAGGCTACATTATTATAATTCTTAATTATCAAGCTGTCCTAAGAGCTCGCTGAAAAGCCTTTAGCTGATCCAAAATGCTACAGCTAGAGTCTAACAGGGACTAGAAAGAGAGAACATATTTCTCCCATATTGGCTTCTCTTCGTTGGCTCCATGTTAAATCTAGAATAGAATTTAAAATTCTTCTCACATACAAGGTCTTGAATAATCAGGCCACAGCTTATCTTAAAGACCGTATAGTACCATATAACTCGAATACATCACTTCGCTCTCAGACTGCTGGCTTACTTGTGGTTCCTAGGATACTTAAGAGTAGAATGGGAGGCAGAGCCTTCCGCTTTCAGGCCCCTCTTTGGTGGAACCAGCTCCCAGTTTGGATTCAGGAGATAGACACCCACTGTGTTTTTAAGATTAGGCTTAAAACTTTCCTTTATGATAAGGGTTTACAGTTAGGGCTGGATCAGGTGACCATGAACCATCCCTTAGTTATGCTGCTATAGGCCCAGGCTGCTGGGGGGAGTCCTATGATGCACTGAGTGTTTCTTTTTGTTCACCTCTTTTTACTCTGTTTATACTTCACTCTGCATGTCTTTTGTCCTGTCTCTCCCCTTAGCCTTAACCGGTCACGGCAGATGGCTCCCTGAGTCTGGTTCTGCCGGGGGATTCTTTCTTGCTAAAAAGGAGTTTTTCCTTCCCACTGTTGCCAAGTGCTTGCTCATAGGGGGTCGTTTTGACCGTTGAGTTTTTTGTGTAATTATTGTAGGGTCTTTACCTTAGATTATAGAGTGCCTTGAGGTGACTGTTTGTTGTTATTTGGCACTAGATAAATAAAATTGAATTGAACTGAACTGAATAGAGTTAACACTAACAGAAAATAGCTATTATATGTTAAATCACTGCACATATCATAAACTTCATTTAACCTAATGCATTGTAACATAATGCTATTAAGCCAACTCAACCAAGGTACTGTGGTGTTACAGTTCCATTAATGCAAATTTGTTTGGACACTTACTTAAACTTTGATAATTATCAAGATAATTAGAGTATTTACAGTTATTATGGTGTGCCTTGACCTCTGACTTCTGATGTGCACCAAAAAGGTTGAAGGCAGCAGCAGACTGTCTGTGTAGATAGTGAGCAAGAAGATATGATAGAAGATGATGGAAGTGAATGGTGCAAGGACAATGAAGGCTGGCCTGAGGGTGATGTAAGGAAGAGAATGGTGTGTTAGAAAAGTGTCAGAAAGATCAAATTGCATTTTGTAAGCTTTTTATACCATTATAATAATACATTCTTATATAAATGTAAAAATAAAAATGAAGAAAAAGTAAACTCTTAAGTGTGATACTCCAAGTAAAACTCATTTAACCAAATAAACTGTGGTGTATCACATATTTTTATTCAATATGGTATATGAATAGTTCATTATACATTACCCTAATGACCACTACAGATTAGATATAGTTGGTGGCTAAATTATTTGTTCAAAGAAAAGTCAAAAGACGTATGAGAGATCAAAAAACGAAGGAGACCCACAGAGACTTCCTAGAGTTCAGTGCTACAGCCCCGTTGAAGAATAAATATTGCCATACCAAATATTAACTTTCAAGCTTGCTAAAATTGCACAAATGCTACTTATGCCTCATATACTGTGTTTCCATTTATGTTTGTACATGTAAAAATAAATACTAAAGTGAGAGATAGCAGGAAATTCTACTTAATGTACAGTAACAAACTATGGCAACACTTTATAATATGGGCCATGACTAACGGTGTTTCCATGTATTTTATCTAAAATTACAGTGTAATAATATTTAACTACAAATGTTTAGCATAAATGTCTGCTGGTCTTTCCTGCTAAGTAGGAATGGGATAACAGCCCTTATCACAATTTATATGTAATATAAGAGAACAACTGAATAATCGAACAGCCACGATGCACACCAGTGTAATGCATATTAAAAATGTAAAAAGGCAAGATTAAGCTGCTACATAATATGGCCCACGCTCCAAAATGTGCAGCGTATTTACAGATGGGGAAATTTTGTTTATTTTTCTGCTAAAATACCAGAAAATTACATAATAGTTAAAAATACTTAGAGAACAATTTGTGTCCTCTTTGCTGTAAAATACCTGAAATTGCACACTACTTAAAAGTACTTACAGTATAATTATTACTTCTTTCCTGTAAAATGCTGAATTATTAGCCACGTATTCTGGTGTATCTATCACTAGGCATTCACAGGTATACATAATTACATTGTAATTTCAGGTAAAATACATGGAAATTCCATTTAATTCTAGGGAAATTACACCGTTAGTTGCAGGCCGTTTTACAAAGTGTTTGTTATCTGAAGTATTTGTACTTTGTTATTTTCCATCTCTGGCCACTGGCGGAAAGCAAGCCAGGAGAGACAATGCTGGATCTTTGGGAGAGGCGAAAGGTTGTGTAGTGTTCAACAACTTTAAGTGGTTGTTCATTGTTAAATAACATCCAGTGAATGCCAGGATCCAAAGTTTCCTATTCTAGCACTCACTCCTAGCACTTTAAAAATAATGTGCATTAATATTGTTTACATAAATTAGGAAAATACTTTTTTTGTTTTACTTGAGTGTCGTTTAGCTAATAATAATAATAGTAGTAGTAGTAGTAGCAGTACTTTTTTTTAAGTTACGGTCTCCACTTTTTAGTTTTAATTAGCTCTCGCTGAAATGTGCTACTCTAGGTCTAAGACATGTTTCAGTTAATAATTTATTACTCGAGATTTTTATTAATTTTGAACAGGCATCCTTGCGGTTGCCTAATGTGGCCGACAAGACCCGCCTACTCTCTGCGTATCATGAATGCAGGAAGCTACGGAGCCGGCTTCGGTGAGAATAAATCATTCATTTTCTGTGTTGTGGAGCTGTATGCGCTCGTATTCTACGCTGTTTATTGTTTTTCCATAAAAGATGTGAGATTTTGTGCGTGTGAGTAAACAGAAACTGGTAAAATCGGGTAGATTTCCTCTTGTGCAGACGGCGTTAGCTAGCGTTAATTTACAGATAGCGTTAGCGCGCCTTTAGTCTTCCGCCTCTGAATGGGCTCTGAATTGAGGATACATTAGACATTGAAGCTCATTAAATCAGTAAAACCTTAACGTGTGAGGTGTTGGTTATAATTAGCAGTTAGCTCGTGGTTAGAGCTAATCTGACAGCTCTCAGGGTTGTCATTAAGACAGTCCGGATGTCCACACTGTGCACTCATTGGAGGAATCAGCCACGCTGAACTTTCCTATTGGATAGGGATGATGGTACTTTTTGTTTACAGCTTCAGCATCCTGTTCTGCTGTAACGAAGTGCAAAATTGCTATAGAAATGTGTAACATTATGATATCTTGCCTCTTTTTGATCACTCAGACTTACATACATATTTAGTATCCTGATTAGATTTTGGCTTGCTCTTGCATCCAGATGCCTTTCCATCAAGTGTAATGTACGCAGTGGGTTATATATGCTCCTTCTAGAAGACAGGATATCATTAAGGACTAATGCAAGATAAGTGCCAGCTTGAATTGGTTGTTTCAGTCATTATTTATCAGTCATTATTCTTATGGAAATTATGGTGAGACCTGGTTTGCCCTCCTATGTCATTAGGTGTCTCTGTCCTGTCGATAAGCACTGAGCCAAAAGAATTTCTGTGTTTAAATGATGCTCAGTTGATACTTAGAGTTCCAAAGATATCGCCTATACCAGGGATCCTCAAATCCAGGCCTCAAGGTCTGGTGTCCTGCAACTTTTAGATGTGTCTCTACTTCAACACACCTGAATCAAATATAGAATTCAGTTAGCAGGACTCTGGAGAACTTGACTGCATACTGAGGAGATAATTCAGCCATTTGATTCAGGCGTGCTGGATCAGGGACACATCTAAAAGCCTGTAGGACACCAGACCCGAGGCCTGGATTTGAGGATCCCTGGCCTATACCATTACACCACTAGCAGCAGCCCGAGCTGGTGATACATGACAGGATGGATTCATGCTTTCATGTTGTTCACACCAAATTCTCATATTACTATCAAAATGTCACAGCAAAAGTCAGACTTATCCAATTGGGCAAGGTTTTTCCAATCTTCTATTGTACAGTTTTGGTTAAGTCATATCTTCAGATTCCTGTGTTTAGTTGACAGGAGTGGCACACAGTGTGCTTTTCTGCTGTACACACAGTGTGCTTTTCTGCTGTATCCGGTGTGCTTCAAAGTTTAATGTGTTGTGTATTCAGAGATGCTCTTCTTCATAGCTTGGTTATAACCAGTGGTTATTTAAGTTACTGTTGCCTTTCTGTCAGCTTGAAGCAGTCTGGCCATTCTGCTCTGATCTCTGGCATCAACAAGGAATTTTCCCCCAGAAAGCTGCTGCTCACTGGATATTTTCTCTTCTTCGGACCATTCTTGGTAAACCCTAGAGATGGCTTTGAGGAAATATCCCAGTAGATCAGCAGCTTCTGAAATACTCTAGCACCAACCACCATGTTCAAAGTAATTTAAATCACCTTCCTTCCCCATTTCGAGCATCAGAATGGGGAAGAAATTTAGTAGGTAATTTTCACCACTTCTACATTCCTAAATGAATTGAGTTGCTGGCATGCATTTGGCTGATTAGCTATTTGCCCAAACAAGCAGTTGAGATGTGAAGATGAAGTGGTAGGTGAGTATAAATACATTTACTGGTGCTGGCTTTTGTCATTATATTTATAGCCTGTTCTTTGGAGAGCTCTATCACCAGTTCCTGTAATAATGTCTCTGTCTGAAGTCGACATCACTCAATTGATCAATTTTGTGCAGAGGAAGAGTGAAATGATACTTGATAACACCAGGCTTTATGTGAACATGCACAGAGCCTGAAGCGGAAAGTGTGGGTTAGTAGACAAAGTTGATATCTGTAATTTCTGACTGGGTTTTTAGGTTTTATCAAGCCAGGTAACAAAAAGAAACTAGGACATTAGCATTTCTTCAGGGGATCTTACTCCTAAAGGTTCCACTGAGACAAACCTTTTTCAAACCTCCCCGAATACAAAAAATTAATTCTCAGATACAACAATTTTGAAAAGCTGGTGTTGTAATGATGTTTAAATTTGATCAACATTTCATGCAGATACTAATATTTTTGTTTGTTTGTTTGTCTTTGCTGTTACCAGCTTTGACCCTGGGGAAAATTGATAAAGCACAAAAGCTAAACATCAGCCACTGCCTTTTGGTAAATGTTACTTTATTTCCAGATAGTAATCAGCAAGGTTAACAGGTGTGTATCCCAAAATTAAGAATAAATGTCATATTAACATAATGTGAAAATAAAGTTTAGTTTCAGCTGTAACATAACTGTTACAAACATAGTTAATGGGAAGCATTATGTTATGTTATGGGCAGCTAAACGTGCACAGGTAAATAATGAGTTCTGCATGATATGAGATATGTGTTTAAAAATCCAGCTTTGTTTAGATTACAGTTTTTTCTTTTAAGTGATTAACAATGACCAGGTGTTTCCTTTCTTTAATATTTCTTTTGTGTGTGTAATCTTGTATCCCTGCTAAGTATTCAAACATGTAGATTCAGTTGCACAGCCAGGGGAGAGGATCTGGTACCTTGCCTTAGGTGAACACTTCACAACCGTGTTTCAGTCGCTTAGCAAATTAGCAGCATCCTACTGTGTTTGGCAAGCTTGCATTGTCGGCAGCACTGCTAAAGGCACTATCACAATGTTAACAAGGATTTTTAAGGATATTCTGTGATACAACACTTGTTGAAGCAGTGCGATGTGTCCCACTGTTAAGAATGACTCTTATATAGAAGAGTCATTCTATAAAACAAGCTACTTGCTTGGAACCATTTATTGGTAGAGCAGACTTCTTATTTAATAACAGGATTTGATCAGATCTTAATATGATTCAGTGGAAACCAGATAAAGGCCTGTTATGCACACCCTGTGGCACTGAATAATAGCCTTTTCAGTGCGGTCAGAAATTTTCACACACCATACTGTGGTCGTATAAAAAATCAATGAGTGGTACAAAATTTCACTGGGAAAACTGGTATATGTGTATGCATTCATTGTAATAAAATTATGACAAGGCAAAAACAACCCTGATTTTGTTGTATTAGCGTATCAGAATTTCTAGAATCGTTGCTAGTGAAACAGTTTTGTCTGTAGCTTGGATAACGCACTAACTCAAAAATAAAGCCCCCCAAAGGAAGGTAATTAACTGAGTGCTTAGAAATCTGGAATAACAGCAAACTGTTAAAGGAAATGTTCCTTGTTTCGCTAAAGGTTTTGTACTACAGTGGAAGTGTATCTCATCTTTGTCTGCCAAAGTGCCCACGTATTGTGTTGTATTTCATTTTGTGTTTTTATTCTCTTCATCTTTCTGTTGTGTCTTTGCGGTCTCTGAGCTTGTAGTTTGCGAGGATCTGCCTCTGTGTTTTATCACTATCAGCAATGAGATGTTCTGCCAATTCATACAGAGCCGGATAACATTATAATCTACTTTGGTGGCTGAGTGGGCTCCATTCTTCACTACTATATAGCACAATGGGCAGGATGATACTATCATTCACACTGTGTATTTTAAGCCAGAGTTTCACAGCAATGTGGAAATTCAGGCCTTGTAGCACATTCTTGATACATTTCTTCTGTGATTCTTTAGCATCACTTCCTACCTCTTCTGTTATCTCAGGTGTAGGCATGAGAATGTGGCTTCTGTGGATCGTGCTGCTCTCACTGCTCTCTGCAGCATCTGGGGGTGCAGACTCAAAGGCTGTCACAACCACTCTTACAACCAAATGGGCTGATACACCGCTGCTGCTGGAGGCCAGGTATGACATTAGACTGCTTAGCAGTAGCAGTACTTTGGCTGCATTACATACAAATTAAATTTCCAAAGCAGAAAATAGATAAATCAGTGTTCTGTGGTCATTACTGACTGTCTTCTAAGTGAGTTTAAACTACACTTGTGTCTCATTGATATGTCCTTGAGTAACATTATGAATAATTAAGGAATTTAGGTGTTGTGCTGTTTGCAGTAACTGACACTGTATGCATTTCCAGCTTGTGAAACTGCCACCTTCATATTCTTCTTCCCCAGTGAGTTCATGGCAGAGGAGAGCCAAGAGAAGTTCTGGGACTTTGTAGAGGCCAATCAAAACATAGAAGGAGAGCATGACGGTAAAGTAAAACTTTAAACTCTGTGGACAAGATTTCACTTTTATTTTCAACGCTGTGAGCAGCTGAATTTATGATGTCTATGCGGTATCTTGGCAGTAATTGCATTGTCAGTGTTTTAGCCACATACTCGTTGCAACAGTAATACAATAAAAAGTGTATCTCAGTTAGACCACAACTGCTATAACATAATTTCAAGGGGACCTATTATGCTTTTCCTTATTTTCTTTATTAAATATACTGTAGCTGTAGTGGTTACTCATATCAAATTTGGTCAAATTTTCAAATATTGAGGTCAGCACATGTGCAAGTAATCCCTATGAAAACTCAGACTTCAGACTGCGCTTGACACTATTTATTTATATTTTTTATTTTTTTCATTCTTGGCTCCTTATGTTATAAGTGAGAACAGATATTCTCTCAGTACAGGAGTCCCATCCACCTGCTGAGAGACCTTCCTGCTGATCAGAAGAAAGTAAGGGTTTACCCCAAAGCAGTGGTTCTCAAACATTTTGCATCATGCCCGACTTTGCTGGATGAAATCTTTTCATGCCCCAAGTGCAGTCCATGGGTAGGGTGGGCGCTCCTTCAGTGTCAAAGTGGCACCATGACGGCTCCATGTACACAGCAGATGATGATGGTGGAGAGTTTTGCTAGTTGCTATGCTAACATACCTGTTAACATTTTCTTGTTTTGCCATGAGAATTCAATTTTCAACAGTTGTTCCACCTGACTTTCTCCCAGGTCATTTGCACCCCACCTGTCATGACCCTGTTTGAGAAACACTGCACCAAAGTGAGATGAGATGATCTGTGGTGAAAGGTGGTGTTGCCCCACAGCCCAGTATAATATGAAAAGGATTATTCGGAACTGTGAATCACACAAAGCTACTTAGTAGAGTCCAAGAATTAATATATGGAGCTGCGTAATAGGTCCTCTAGAGAAGGAGGAGACCACACTTAAGTTTTATGTGTGCATTTGTTATCCTCACGCAGACACAGATCAGGCCTACTATGAGCTGATCTTGAAGAGAGCCAGTGCCTTGCTCAGCTCCGTCCAGTTAAACATGCTGAAGTTCGCCCTCTCCCTGAGAGCTTACTCTGCAACAGTACACTCCTTCCAACAGGTAACAGGAAGATGACTTAAAGCTGTTTTGAAGGCTTGTACATGCATGTGAAGGGGATTATATTATTATTGATGATGCTTTTTTTGTTTTTTGTTTAGATAGCATCCACTGAGCCTCCTCCCTCTGGCTGCTCAGCATTTTTGAGTATCCATGGAGAAAAGACCTGCGATACAGAAAACTTGGCAGGACTCCTAAAAACTGCACTTCAAAGGTAAATAAAATAGCTTACAAGTAAACCAGAAGGATTATAAATTCTAAAATTATGGGAAGCTTTTGTGACTGACATCCCTATCTCTTTTTCAGGCCAAAGCCCTACCTTTTTAAAGGCGATCATAAATACCCAGGCTCAAATCCAGATGCTCCTGTTGTCATTCTTTATGCGCAGTTTGGAACAGCAGATTTTCAGAGGCTTCACGAAGTCATATTATCCAAAGTTAACGAAGGCTCTGTGACCTATGTGCTTCGCCACTATCTGGCTGTAAGTGTTTCACAGCCAAGAACAGAATTACTTTGCTTCTAATATAATTTAAATGAAAAGATCTCATTACATAGACTGAGATTGACACAAAAGTAATTAGATAGAAATTTGATCACTACATTGATAATCAACTGCAGTGTATATATGTAGTTACACATTTGTTACTATGTAAAATTTTCAATAAAGCAAACTTTTGCCTTGTCAGGAATCGTTATGACCTTGTAAGTACATAGTAATGAGGTGAAATCCCAAAGTTACTTTAGGCGACCACATGTTATCTTCATCTTAAAAAATAACTTCTGTAGTTTAAGAGGGCTCCTCATTTACACCTGGGATGGAAAGAGCTTCTCCAGTTTCTCATGCTGGAGTGCAAGTTTCTCAAGTTGGATTACTTTTCCCCTCACATGCAAATGCATTTGATAACGGGTTTTTTTCTCCTCCCTCTGATTATGCAAAATTATTCTCACCATCTGTCCGTTAGGCAGGATGTCCTGGGCACTAAAAAGGCTGTAACATTTAACTCTTACTCTGTGCTTATAGCTTTGGGGCCAGACCACGGATAGTCAGTGGCTTAAGTACTTAGCAAGCTGGTTGTCTGCACTTGGAAGATAGTCAGTAAGCATATGTGTTTATAATGTAAGTGGGATTTGTTTTTACAAGTGGAATGAAGACAAGAAAAAACAAAAAAATCTTACTAACTTTGTTATCAGGGTAACACGGTCGCTGTCAGACTGGCATAACTGTGTCTTTTGAATGTGTTTGCACATGCAGACACATTCAAACACATCCTCCAGTGGTGTGTGACTCAGTTATGAGGATGTGATGAAGAAAACTTCAACTGCCCATCTTTTTACACAGTGTCCTCCTTTTTTCTTATACAGAAGTCAAGTGGAAAGAAAGTGTATCTGTCGGGGTATGGAGTGGAACTGGCCATCAAAAGCCAGGAGTACAAAGCAAAGGACGACACGCAAGTCCAAGGTGTACATACTCACAGGAAGACACACAGTCAATACACACATGCCCACAATGTTGTAATCCCAGAGGAGTCCTGACTTGAAAATCGAGTTAATTGATTGTGGTTGCAGGGGCGGAGGTGAATGCTACCGTGATCGGAGAGAATGATCCGGTGGATGAGGTCCAGGGATTCCTTTTTGGCAAACTCAAGTGAGTGTCTCTGTGTCAGGCTATGATAAAAATTCAAGGCTTGGATAAGGTCCAGGAATTGCACCACACTGTCTCTTGTTTTTCCTCCCACCTCAAAGCACTGACCACATCTCTGATAAACTAACCAGAAAATAATCAAATTAACCTGTGAATCCAGCCACTCTCTTATTTAACAGATGCATGTATTCTGTCCATCTTTCTCTCACCAGGACCCTCTACCCAGAACTCAAAGAACAGCTTAAGGAACTGAGGAAGCATTTAGTGGAAAGCACCAATGACATGGCTCCTCTGAAAGTCTGGCAAATGCAAGGTGGGCCTACTTCCAGATTTAATTCTCTTATTTCAGCCATCAGCAGATTTCCTGTTTTTGCTGTTTCCTACAAGGTTTTGACAATGCAATCAGGCTCTGCAAGGAAGTATCTTTTTCTGGTATTACGTCTGTAAATAAATAATGATACAACACAATGAAACAAACTTGTCAAAATTGACTGAGTCAACATCTTGACAGGAGAGCAGAAAATAAACTGTCCCTCTCATTTTACAAGTAACACCTGTGAGCATTGCTCCTGTCACTTAATTTTTCAGAGAATCAATTTTATGATGCTGTAAATATACCTGTAGGACTTGAACTTAGTTCTGTATCTATTACTTTGATAGCTATGGCTGACAAAGACAATTATCTGATGGGAAAAATCCCATGTCCTCAGACCCATTAAAATCAAATCAATTGTTAGCTGACCCAGAGCGTCCTTTATGTCCTTACGATTTCACAGAAATATCTCTTTACACAATCCCTTATAAAGATACCCTGCTTACGCCGCAAATGAAAAAACATAATTTCAGGGTTTTTCTAGTACAGAACGGGCCTTTGGGGAGTGACCACAGACAGTAGAAAGCATAATCGCCGCCTACAGTAAAAGCAGTCAGCCTGTGTTACCTCCATATAACAGAAATTTTTTGTGGGATTTCTCAACATGTGTTAAACTAAAATGTCTAATATGCTTAAGTGTATTAAATCCCAATTATTAAAACTTTAAATTTTGGGGAGGACTGGTTAAAAACCTCTTTGGGAGGATGAAAATATAAGAGTTCTTAAAAACATAATCTTTTAGGGTTCTGTTCTGATTTAGTTGGTTTTAGTTGACAGAAGATACAAATCAGACTTTGATGTGACTCAGTTTATGGGTACACTTCAAAACACTTTTATATGATAGTAAATGTGTGATCGTGCTACAAGCAACTTTAGAATAATCTGTTAACATGGCAATTTTTGAAATCAGGATGTTAAAACAAGTTAAAAGCATTTTTCCTTCTCCCTGTTTCACCATGTTTTATCTGAATAAAATGTAGACCTTTCACCGTATGTTATTTTGGTCCCCGTTCTACCTATTCAGGAGGTCCAGTTGCAATCACTATTTAAGTTACTGCATTTAAATTCCCTTTTATTAAGTGTGTTTTAACAGCGTGTGGCTTAACAGGGTGTGGTACACACGCAATGGATGGAAAGCTTTGAAAGTGGAAGGATTTGCAGAGAGTTACTGTTGCTGCAGTTTTTTGTTGTTGTTTCAATTTACTCCTTTAACCAGAAATAAATAAAAATAAATTAACATTGACTTCTGTTGATTTAAAGATGTCATTAAGTCCATTCCAGCTAGCAGCTGAAAATTTATCCATATTGATCTCTGATCGATGACTGCGATCGATCTGTGTCCTTTTGATGCATCTGAGCCCATAATACCTTGATGATATTAGAACTTTGTCTGCTGCGATATAAAAGCACTATTGATTAAGATTGCATCATATATTGATTACCTAGTCAAACTCACGCTTACAGATGTAATCATATGTACTTTTGGATTTTTTCACCACACATGTCTTACCCAGCAACAAAAATCTACTACCTGTATGTTTATGTTAAAGCAAATGCTTCCATACATGAAAGGTCTTCAGTCTATCAGTAGGTGTAATCAGGATGTGAGCTTTCAGCTGCTTTGATTTTTGGTGAATAAAGGCTGCGAAGGATGAGGGGGTTGAGCTCGACTGTCAGACTGTCATGTGGGCGTCTGTCTTTATCTCCTAACCCTCTGGGGCTCATTAGCTCAGCCTGTTTACAAAGAGAGGGAGACCTCCAGAGGCTAATAATCACACAGACTACAACACCATTACAGAGATGCTCACTGCATTGAAATAATCCTCACTGCTCTCTTCCCTCCTTGCACACCAAAGCTCCATGCACTCATTTGTCTTTTCTACACTTAAAAATTAAAGAATGTCTCAAGTATACGGATGCTTATATTCTAGTCTTTTGTGCCTTAAATGCTTTAGGATATGGTTTGATACAGTTTAATGGGCTCAAATTATGGTGATGGTGAACATCATAAACATTATACTTGCTCGACATGAACATTTTCAACACTGATGCTGTGATGTTAATAGTAATTTGCTTATAAGTCCCTGTATTGTGCAGAGCTGGAAGCATATACTCTTAGTCTTTTAAAATGAACATCGGTGTTAACTACCATTGAGGCAGCTACTGTCCTCATTTTTTGATTTGCTAAGGTTTTTATTTATTTATTTATATATGCATTTTTTTCTTTTAAAAACAGAGTACAAACTGGCGAGCGCTCATATCTTTTGATTATCACGCTTTGTTTGTTTCTCTTTTGTTGTTTTCTTGTTTCCTGTTCTTCTTACTCTTTTTTTTCTTCTTCACACTCATCTTTTTCCCATTTTGACCCTCTTTGCCTGCCTGAACATCCACCCACCTTCTCTTTTATAGATCTGAGTTTTCAGACAGCTGCTCGCATTCTTGCCGCTCCCGCTGTTGATGCCCTCAATGTTATGAAAGACCTCAGTCAGAATTTTCCCACCAAGGCCAGGTAGAGGAGAAGCAAACACAAACATATGTGCACACACACATGAGCAGTAACTACAATAAGAAGCTTGGTTTTTATAGATTTTGGATAGTCAGCAGTTTCACAGTTCAGTCTTCCATTTTCTCTCACAGGTCAATCACTAAAACTGTGGTCAACTCAGAGATCCGCAAAGAGATTGGCGAGAACCAAAAGGTACATATTTGCCCATCTTTTATTCCTTCATTGTTTCTTCCACTTTCTGTATAACACTATGAAAATACCTAAGCTATTCCGTTGTTAAAGATGAAAATGAACACCTTAGTCTGTGTCTCAGTAATTCCCTGCTTCTTCATGGGGGACCATTTTATAAAACCTAAAGTCTACTGTGTCCGCAAAGTTTGGCAAAGGCATTGATCTGTTAGCCTCAGTTGTCTGTCAAATCATACTGTTTCTTTCAACTTTGTAAATTCAGTTAATAGCCTCTTTATCTTTAGACTTACACCAACTGACAAACCCAACCCCAACACCATGTGTCAGTCATCAGAGAATGTCTTACACTTCAGTAGACTTTTGTGGTGTCATATGTCTTTGCTGTGTGTTGGGATTGTGATGCGACTTGGGGAAAAAACAACACCAATAGCTGGTTGATCTTGCATAAAAATCTCGTTATCATATCGCTGACAAGCTTTTTACATCTTCTCGCAAAAGCAGGAGGATAAGGCTATTAGGAGGCAGACAGGATTGTGTGTGTATTGGCTTCTCGGGCTGAAGGACCGATGAGTTTATGTGATGGCGAAGTGTCTGTTGTCCATCCCCTCCACATTTCACAAGAATTGGTACTCCTCTTAGAGTATTGGTCAGATTTTAGTGGAACTTGCACACAGTGGTCATGTAATGGCTCATAACCCAAATTGTGCTCAAGAGCAAGGTCATTTGTCATTTTATAGGCACTTTTCCATTTTCACAAGAACTGCTACATCTCCTAGAACATTGGTGAGATTTTAGTGAAATGAGATTAATTTATCTTAGATATGACTGTTTGCGAGCCTCCTTGACTTCTCAGTGGATTTTAATTCTCATTAGTTTGCGCAATAAGGCATCTAAGGAAAATAAACTTGGAACTTTCATTAGGAATGTCACATATTACAATAAAATGTGAATTCTGATATATCATGAGCTGCTTTTTCATTGATATTCTGGTTCCTTCTTTTGTGCCTCCAAGGCTTTAAGTGAGTTCTTTTCACATCCATCAGAAAACTTTTATTCTTGGACTCCACTAGAGTATCTTTGCATGGTTCACAGTTCAAAATAATCCTTATTTAGCTTATACTGGGTCTCTGTGCAGCTGCTCAGACCATCCACTGTCTGGAATAAGCTATTTTAGCTCCTCCCCCTTTACATCTGCTGTCCTTTTAAGCTATCTTTTTTGTGATTGGCTGCCCCTCACAAACTGAGAGCAGAAATTTTTGAGTTTTGAAATTTTTACTCACAGGGATTACTTTCCATATACGCTGATCTAATTTTTTATGTCTTTAGCCATGTTTGATATGAGGAGCCACCATTTTTGCATTTCACATTTAAATTTCATTGAATTGATAGAGTTAGCCAGATACTTTTTTACAAAGCTGATAAACAGCCTTATTTTTGTTTGTAAAGTTACTGTTTCCAGGTTGGATAATCAGTAACAATATATATAAACAATAACATAATATTTATTGTTTAATAAATGAATTATTCTTTATTATATTTGTAGATTAGTGGCTGTGACTCAATCATCACAACTGCTTGACTTCATCCTCTATCCCATCTTTGTCTTTTCAATATCCAGGATGATCATTCTTTTTATCTTGCACACTGTGTCCTCTAGTGGTTGCGGATAATTTAGCTTCAGCTGTTTACCAATCTAATCCACTAAAGAGGAAGAGCCGAGACAAACAGCATTATTGCAAACATCCACAATCAAGTAGCTTTGTCTCTCAAAATGAAACTGCCCCTCCTGGTTTTGTTTTACCCTTTTACTTTGTGATAAATTGTAAACATCATCTGATTTGAAAAGCATTCAGTTTTTGACAATGTGTGTTTTGCTTCGCCTTGTTAATGGAATAGGCAATCACCCCTTTTTCTTGTCAGTGTTTTCTCTCTCTCCTTTTCTCGCTCTCCTCTCCTGAAGCTGCGCTCACATTATCTTGGTGTGCAGACAGGAGTTTGGGCTGGTGGTGGGGCTGAGCAGACAAACGTCCTAATTACTGAATCGGTGATTCATTCAGCAGGCGCACAGAGTCCTGCAGCGAGAAATGATTATTGATTGAAGCAGTTTGGACACGTGCACTTGCTCACACACACACACACACGCATACACGTCTTTGTCTTTGTTTCACACACACAGGCATGCATGCACACATTCACACAATTTAAGTGGGATGAACAATATTTGTGTTAATCATGTCTTGTTGTAATTGCAGTGTCTGGAGTATGATTAATCTGATGTCTTTGTCTTTCTGTAATGAGATTTGACTGCGCCAAAATGACTTTGAGCTTTTCTTTTGCCTGTGCAGACACACAAGCACACACTTGCATCTCTTCTCATAGACATACACATGGACACACAGACACTTACACACCCTTTCTGTGATAATTAGATTTGTTTAGTTTGGGGTTTGATTGCTCTAAACGGACTGATTTTAAACAGAGTTGTCTGCGCTTGTTTAGAGCTGTCAACATGACTCGTTGTGGCTTTGTGTTGACTGTTGCCTCTAGTTTTACAGCATAATTGACTATGTGATGGCTGGTTTTGACGTTATTTGCCTCACAGCATGGCGACCTGCTCAGCTGGTGCTGAATGGGGAGCTTGACACAAACGGGATATTAAGTCATAGCGATGTCTCTCTTTCCATAGTTTTTCAAAGGAACTCTGGGATTGCAGCCTGGGGATTCAGCGCTGTTTATCAATGGACTGCATATAGATTTGGACACACAGGACATCTTCAGGTACACACAAAGCGCCATATATTAAACGTCTCATTTGCAGTAATTGCAGCAGAGAATTGTAAATGTGTTGAATGAAATTTTGCAAATGAAAGTGTGTATAATTTGGAAGAATATTTAAAAATCAGTGGTTGTAATAAATAGGTTATGCTCAACCATTCGATAAAGTAATTTACTGTATTTCTAATGAAGAGACTATATAATAATCAAAATTGTTGCCATTTCTTTGTCACATTTTTAAAATTTCACCTCTGGCCTTTGTTACCTGCAGTGTGTTTGAGGTGCTGCGCAGCGAGGCGCGGGTGATGGAGGGTCTGCGCTCCCTGCTAATCGAGACACCGTTTATTCACGACATCCTGAAGCTCAACGTCCAGCCCTCTGACTCTGACTATGCTGTTGACATCCGCAGCACGGCCATCAGTGTAAGCATGCACAATTTCACACATATCCCTAATAACTAACTGTTGAATGTTGCAGCAAATGAGGACTTACTCAAAATAAGCCTGGAATGTGTTGTGTTTGGAAGATTTTTACTGTGCAATCAAGTTTCTATTTGAACAAATCTGGAGGCATTTCAAACCCCCTAAATTATGGCCCTGCTTTTCTTCCGCTAGCAGTCAAAAGTAATTTCTTTTTGGCTCCTGTCTGCTCAGTCTTCTCTTTAAGCCTCATTTAAACCATTTCCTCTTCACTTCATTTGTTCTTTTTAGTGGATTAACAACCTGGAGACAGACCACAGGTATAGCTCATGGCCTTACAATGTGCAGGAGCTGCTCAGACCAACTTTCCCTGGAGTCATCAGGCAGATCCGCAAGAACTTTCACAATCTGGTAAGATGGCAGTTTATGAATCAGACCCCTATGAATCCAAATAGATCTGAATCTTTGTGACGAATTCTAAAATGCATCTGTTGCAGGTGATCATTATGGACCCAACCCAGGAGAATGCTGTTGAACTGCTGAGCGTTGCAGAGATGTTTTATGCTAATAATATACCCCTCAGGTTGGTGTTTCTGTCATCTAGATAGATTCCTTTTTTGGACATACAATTTATTGGGAATTAATTATTAACTTTTATGAATTTGAATACACAACATATCACTTTTTATTGCTCTACAGTAACCAGAAAACTAAAAGGAGCTGCTGCAGTGCATTTGTTCTTGCTAGAAATCTGTAGTTAAAGATCCATTTTAATTTAGGAGTTTTGTCAGGGATGTTTGGAAGACCTTTGATACCGCACTGCATGTGGCATCTTGGGATGGTCAGTGTGTTTGAATACTGATGAAGCAGGCAGCAAGCGCTCTGCATTGTAACTGTTTTTGGAAGCTTACGTGGTCTGTGTTTGCGTTTTAGGATCGGGCTGGTGTTCGTGGTGTCGGATGAAGACGACATAGATGGTATGCAAGATGCTGGTGTGGCACTCGTCCGAGCTTACAACTACATCACCGAAGAGGTGGACAGTCAGAATGCATTTGAAGCCGTCATGTCGGTGAGTCTGTTGTGAACATATACTAAGAAGAGAAAGTGACTCATCTTAAAATTCTTGTTACCGTTATAAGACGTTGGCCATCTAATTAAACTGCATCACTGTTACTCTTTTCTTTTTTTACCCAACCATCCCATTCTCTTCTTCTTCTAGATGTTTAACCGTGTGCCAGTTGGTGGACGGCTGAGTGTTGGGGATGTAGTTAAAGTGTTGGAGAAGAGGTTTCCCTACGTGGAGGTCAGCAGTGTCCTTGGAGCCGACTCCACCTATGACAACAACAGGAAGGTGAGTCAAGCTGAGTGAGTGTGTGTGTGTGCATGTGTGTGTATGCAGATTTACTGGGATTTTCCCACACAGCCTCTCTAGGGTTTACAGAGGATGGTGCACAAAAGAAAAAATATCTCGTGTTTCAAGCTGATAGGTGGGCAGCAGTGACTCAGATAACCTCTGGGTTACAACCAAGCTATACAGAAGAGCATCTCTGAATGCACAACATGTTAAACTTTGAGAAAATGGGCTACAGCAGCAGAAAACTGCATCGCGTGTCACTCGTGCCAGCTAAGAACAGGAAACTCAGGCTACAATTAGCATGGCCTCATCACAATTGGATGAATAGAAGATTGGGAAAATGTTGTCTGGTCTGATGAGCCTTAATTTCTGCTGTGACATTCAGATGCTAGGGTCAAAATTTGGCATAAGCAGCCTGAATGCATGGATCCATCCTGCCTTGAACTGTTCACATATCTGCTCCACAAAGATAACACGGGGTTCAACCCAGTACTAGCAGACAAAATGATGAAAATGTAAGTTTTAGTTTTTGGTCAGTGTGATTAGTGTTTAAGAATATTAAGGTTGATTTCAATATGTACTTGTTAAATAAGCTAAGAATCCTTAATGTTTTTAAGATGCAAGAATATTTGCAAAAAATATTACATGTGATTTTATTTTAGAAAAGAAATGGGAAATCCCTTTTTTATGGTGGTTAGACCTAAAACAGATGGTTACAATAATCAAAGCTGCAGGGTGCTCTTCAAGCCTAATGATTAAGGCTCTAACCCAATAACATTTTTTCCTTCTTCCCTTTTAGGAAGGGCGGGCATACTATGAGCAAACAGGAGTAGGCCCGCTGCCTGTGGTCATGTACAACGGGATACCTTACCAACGTGAACAGCTGGACCCGGATGAACTGGAAACTGTCACCATGCAGAAGATCTTAGAGACCACCTCGTTCTACCAGAGAGCCGTCTACCTGGTCAGTTACAGTTGTGCCACCCTAGACACACAGACACTGAAAGCTTAGGTGGAAGGTCCTTATCTGTCATCCCAGTTAATGACAGGTGCAAGTTTCATAACATTTTATTCTGTTTTTTGTTTTTTCATTTGCTGGACCTTCTACATAATTATACTATAAAATGAAAAGCAATAAAAGCAGACGTTAAGCGACCATAAAGTTAACTTGCAAAAGTACCCTGTCCATCTTTGTAGTCATAAAACATATTCTCTTTTCAGCAGGATCTCTGTGAGCGTACCATCTGTCATTTTTCCTCTTTTAATGTCGGCCAGAGGTGCCAAAGGATTTCTAAGGAATTTAAGCACAGCATGCAGCATTTAATTTGGTGGTTATACCAGTCTTACTGGTCAGCATAGTGTTAGTCACCCTACCTTGTCTCTTTTTTAATGTTCATCTCAAACTTGTTCAAAGAAAACTTTCAGTTGCTACACAAGCACCATTAACTGCAGTGGAAAGGCCATTAAAGATTAAGATGGGCTTTTTAAACTGTTACTATGAGCAGGGCAAGCCCACAGAGAGGGACCTCCTGCATGACTGGCAGCTCTGCAGTAACACTGAAGAATGTGCTCTGTGACTTATTCCTTGAACCTCATGTGCTTTCTCTCATGCTCCTTGCAGGGTGAACTGGCTACAGACCACGATGTCGTGGACTTCATCATGAATCAGCCTAACGTTGTTCCTCGAATAAACCCCAGGGTGCTGTCCACCAGCAGGACATATCTGGACCTGTCTGATACCAGTGAGTATCAGGCTTTCGTAGATTTCAGAAATGAAGTCCTTAATTTCTGAAATGTTTCTGTAGTATATTTTTCAGATATTTAATACGGATCATCCTCAGAAATTTTTTTATCAGAAAAAATTTGCAATAAATAAGTAAATACTGTACTGGAGCGGCCTCAAAAGTTCATGTAGTACTAGGAAACTTTTCAGATTTTGGTCAGTTAGTTTTCCATGTGCTCTTTAACCATTGCAGCTTCTATTTAGAATCAGTCATTTGATTCTAATTATTTTGTTGCCATTTTAAGTTGCAGTACAAAAACCTTTGCTAATTTCTAACAACTCTTGCTTTTTGGCCTGCTCATGTACTATATATAAATTCAGATACATATGAACTCAAAGATATTTATTTCATGTTACGCACAGCCTAAAAGATACCACCTTTAATATTTGCTCTATAAGCAACAGCTCATTCCTTTTTAACTTTTTGCAGACAACTTCTTCATAGATGATTACGCGCGCTTCTCGACCCTGGACACAAAGAAGAAGAGTACAGCTGTGGCCAACAGCATGAACTATATGACAAAGAAAGGTAAGAGCTGTGTGGCAGCCGATCACTGAACAGAACAGCATGCTTGTGGATTTTTTTTTCTTGTTACTTGTGAAGATAATCTAGCCATTTTAAGGCTAAACTCTCTCCTTGTGTATTCTCCTTCTGTCCTCTCCTCCTCCACTTCCTCCTCTTATTCATGTGTTTTTAAATTTCCCTGCATCAGGGATGACCACCACCAACAGGCATGGTAATCACCCTTTTTCTCCACATTATTCCTCCTCCTACTCACTTGCTCTTTTTTCAGTTTTCTGTTAACAACATTGTTGGCACTGTGTTTGTGAGTCCACCACCACTCCTCCATCTGTGTTCAGTTCTCAAAGGACACAAATGACTAATAATTATGCATGTGATAATTGTGTACCAGTCTCCAAGCATGAGTGCTAAAATGTGTTTATATAACTGCTCACTATAACATTGTTCCAGTGAGGGAGCATGATACTTCATCTTGTATGATTTTAAAGTTACTGCATGAAAAGTTTGAAGGGTCTGATCTGGAGCAGAGAAGTTATTTTTGCACTCAGTGGCCACTTTATTAGGTAGTTGCTAGTACTGGGTTGCACACCCTGTTGCCTTCAGTGCTGCCTTAATTATTTGTGGCATAGATTCAACAAGGTGCTGGAAACATTCCTCAGAGACCAGGCAACATTTTTTGATCTTCTGTTGTCCAATTTTGGTGAGCTTGTTCAAATTGTATCCTCAGTTTCCTGTTCTTAGCTGACGGGAGTGACACATGGTGTGGTCTTCAGAGATGCCCTTCTACTGTAACAAGTGCTTATTTGGGTTTTTGTTACCTTATCTCGCCATTCTCCTCTGACCTCTAGCATCAGCAAGACATTTTTCTGTTTTTCTGATCATATTCTCTAAATGCTAGAGATGGTTGTATGGGAAAATCCCAGCAGATCAGCAGATTTTTGAAATGTCTGACACCAACAACCATGCTACATTCAAAGTCACTTGAATTACCTTTTTCCATTTTTTGATATTGGCTTTAAACGTGTGCTAACATGTGACTGTTTCAAAATATTTTATTTTATTGTTTATGTATTATTTATGTGTGTATGTGGGTCTAGATGTGTTTGTGTATTTCTGATGGGTTATGTAAGTGACCTTGTTTCTTAATGTTTTTTAAGCCTTTTATCTGAAGCACTTTCAATCTCTGCATCGCCTGATATCACATATAATCTAATGAGCAGTTAAAAATGTGTACCTAATAAAGTGGCCAGCGAGGGTATTTTCTTGTTAGTTGTTACAGCCCTGTATGTACCTCAATTAGATTTAAGCACTACTTCACTAGTTTATTCTGACCGTGTCCGTTTCTTCTTCTGTGGTTTACAGATGATGGCTACATCCGTCCTGTGACCTTCTGGGTAGTGGGAGATTTTGACAAACCTTCAGGACGCCAGCTCCTTTATGACGCCATCAAACACATGGTATGAAATTACATCTTCTTGTCCAAATCATTTCTTTTCTTGTTCACTTTCTTGATCACTTTCTTTTTTTGTTGTAATAATTTTGTGTTACTAATATGTATTATTGTATAAAATATCCATATACCATTGAGCTCCCTTTCACTGTTTTTTGTCTTTTTGCTGCCTTTTCTTTCCTTTCCCTTTATTTCTATTTTTGTAAGTTTGCAGTTTGGGAAGACGTTAATAAAGAAATGTATTTTAAAAATATATTTGTATATATCCATACACTGATTTATGATAAGTAAACTGTATAAAAATGGTTTAAAAGAGTTTAGATTTCACAGTAAATATGAAGCCCAGAGCTATAAGCTTAGCTTAAAAGAAAAAAATACCACTACCTTTAAAAATCCCCGCTTCACAATTTATGTGTAACCTAACCACCCTATAAAGCCACTACTTGATGTTCTGATTCGGCAGTTTTTGTTGGGATTAAACAAACAGTATGGCTATGGATGCTGGTAGCTCTCAGGTTTGCTGTTTTCAGTCTTTTGTAAAGCTAAGCTTATGTACTGCTGGTTGTAGCATCATATTTAGTGTGCTTGCATGAGAATGATGGCTTTATTATTTATTATAGTGTACCAGTTGAAGGAAAGAAAAGGCAAAAAGTAATTGTGTTCTTTTACTCAAAGAAGACAAAACACAAAGCAATGATAGTCTGTGACATTAACCAAATAAATGCACATTACAAAGAGGTGACTCAATGTTGAAGCAGAGACTGTCCACATTATTGTATCGCAGTTGGATTTTCCTGTACAGTGATACTCATGTGGAGCTGTTAATGGCTAGTTAAATTATACTAGTCTGGGGAAAACTAATGTTTAAAGGTAGTTCAATGAGTGAACTGGAAATGTGTCACACTAATGGAGTTCATCGTTTGTTCATAATTGAACCATGATCAGGCATATTTTTTTCCAAAACTGTGGGTCTGCAAAATTTTTACTCCCTCAGTGTTTTTTATTAATAGTGCAATATGTCACTACTCCTGCTATCTCTAAGACTTTGGGATAAACTTTAGAGTGCAAACAGTCAGAACCTCTAAGCCTGGAGAAGCTTACTGTCTTTCACCTGCTTTACACCAGAAAACCAGCAACAATGTCCGACTGGGAATGATCAACAACCCGTCAGGTGACCTGTCTGCGGAGACGAGCCGCGTGGCCAGAGCAATCTGGGCCGCCATGCAGACACAATCTGCCAATAATGCCAAGAACTTCATCACCAAGATGGCTAAAGAAGAGACCGCCGCAGCCCTGGAGAGGGGTGTTGACGTCGGAGACTTTGCTGTTGGGGTGAGAGTTACAGACAGAAAACCCTAATTTAAACAGGAGGATGATTGAATGTGATCATGCTTTCTTCTCTTATTACTGGTGGTGACTGTCAGGCAGGCTTGTGACTGAATTAGGCACTCACCCATCCTGCTTTTTTAGTCCTAATTTGTTCTTTTATCAGCTGCCTACAAGTTATCTATTTTTCTCCTTCAGGGTATGGATTTGTCACTGTTTAAAAGTGCGTACGAGGCTCCCAAGTTAAACTTCTTGCTTTCCCACGCTGCTTACTGTCGAGATGTGCTCAAGCTGAAGAAAGGACAAAGAGCAGTTATCAGCAACGGAAGAGTGAGTCAGAACTTTTAAACCTGTCCTAGTTGTTGTATAGGTTCAAATATAGCTTATATTGATAACAAAAAAAATCTACAGCTTCCCACATTTACTGTAGTTATGCAGTCAGTATTTTTGTTTCTTCTTGACAGATCATAGGTCCACTGGAGGAGGAGGAGGTGTTTAACCAGGATGACTTCCTGCTTTTGGAGAGCATCATCCTGAAGACTTCTGGAGAGCGCATCAAAAGCAAAGTTCAGCAGTTTGGAATCGAGGAGGACCGGTATTTTCAGGCTCTTCTTAGAAGTTTACAGATGAACTTGTCATTGTGCTGAGTTATACAAACTAACACTGCATTGTTTTCAGGGCCAGCGACCTTGTGATGAAGGTGGACGCTTTGCTTTCATCTCAGCCTAAAGGAGAAGCCCGTGTGGAGTATGGCTTTGCAGATGACCGCTACAGGTAAAGCTGGACATGAATTGGATGAGTAAGACTTCTTTATTGAGTCAAAATGTTGGTACATCCCTCAAGAGATATTTGATGGTTTAAATATGTTTTGCTCACTTGATGACTTTCTGTTTTCAGTGCTGTGAAGATCCGCCCTAAAGAAGGAGATGTATACTTCGATGTGGTTGCCGTGGTAGATCCGGTAACCAGAGAAACTCAGAAACTTGCTCCTCTTCTTCTGGTAGGTTGGCTGTTAGAACTCATTTGAATGTGAGATCCATCTTTTTCTGTCTTTTATTTCCAGTTGACTTATTTCTAACATGGTCTGTCTTGTCCTCTGTAACATCCCCCTCCTCCCCTTCTGCAGGTGATGAAGCAGCTGGTAAACGTCAACCTGCGTGTCTTCATGAACTGCCAATCAAAACTGTCAGAAATGCCCCTCAAGAGGTGAGGAAACAAGCTATTTCTGTACTGCATGCTGAAATTGTACATCCTGATTACACCTTTATACCTTGGCCTTTCTAATTCCTCTCCCATATCGGTTTTCATTTAGCCTTCAGTTAAAGAAGAGAATCATAAATATCAGAATGTTGCATAGGTTTATTGAAAATGAGAGGAGCTTGTTTGGATTAAATTGTAGCAGATGGAATATCTTATATTTCTAAACTTTTGATGTTGTTTCATGTAGTGACAGGTTTCGAAAAGGTTACTCACTGAAACTTACTGTAAGTTGGGATTGTTTTATTAAACCAGTCAGCACATGGGCATAAAGACTCCTCCACCTGTTAGGAAAGTTAGATTGATTTCTGCTTGTGTATAGATTGATTCCCCTGTGTGTCTTCCAGTTTTTACCGTTATGTACTGAAGCCAGAGGTGGCGTTTCAGGCTGATGGTAGTTTCTCTCCCGGGCCCATGGCAAAGTTCCTGGACATGCCTCAGTCTCCGCTCTTCACCCTGAACCTCAACACTCCTGAGAGCTGGATGGTGGAGTCTGTGCACACTCGATACGATCTGGACAACATCTACTTAGAGGAGGTACAGCAGTGCGTCTCTGTGTTTGGGCAGGGACACTCGTTTTTGTTTTTTATTTAGCAGTTTCCAGCAGTAAAATATAATTTGACTGGCTGGACAGCATATAGATAATATAAATTGCTTATACATTGAACATTTTTGATAGTGTTTCCCCTCATGGAGACCTGCAGCTAATTTGGTAACCATTATTAATGTGTGTCTGTGGAGCCGCTGGGCCCTGATATTGGGCTGCACAAAAATAAACTTTGCTTGGCTGTTTGCAGGTGGAGAACATTGTAGCAGCAGAGTATGAACTGGAGCACCTTTTGTTGGAAGGCCACTGCTTTGACGTCAGTTCAGGTCAGCCTCCACGTGGCCTTCAGTTCACCTTGGGAACTGCCTCTGAGCCTGTTATTGTGGACACTATCGTCATGGCAAACTTGGTAATCACTTCAGAATATGAGTCACTCATCTTGTAGTCAAATGCTTTGCAGGAAAAACAGCTTTGCGTTGTTATAGCTGTATGCTTTCCTACTTGGGAAAAAAACCCATTTTTTTAACTTTCTTAGACATTTATATTCTTTTAGCCTTAAACTGTAAATCTCTTTGTTCTGCTCTGCAGGGTTACTTTCAGCTCAAAGCCAACCCAGGCGCCTGGATCCTGAAGCTAAGGAAAGGGCGCTCTGATGAAATCTACAAGATTTACAGGTGAATAATATGCAAAACTGGCTATATACTGTCACATAAATGAAATGTTAGCCAGTCCTCTTTGCTCCTGGTTCTATAAATGAGTCGGAAAATCTCTCTTCTTATGTTTTCATTATCATTTCTTTCTTCTGTTGCAGCCATGACGGCACAGACTCTCCGGCAGACTCGGACGACATCGTAGTCGTGCTGAACAATTTCAAGAGCAGAATCATTAAAGTCAAGGTCAGTTCACGTGCGATGCAGCGACGTCTTTGTGCCACAAAAGCACAGAAACAGTGGCTGGAATCTGCCCTTCAGCACTATTGGTTGGATTTAAAATTTATCTTTGGATAAATCCAAGATGGAAAGTTGGTGAGCAGAATATCCAGACTGCTCAATTTCTCAGGTTCCTCATAAATTTTAACGAGAAGCAGAAACTCCAGTCTGAACTGAGCCGTTCTGAGCTGAATGAATATATAGTTTGCACACAAACTATATATACCCTCAGACAAAGAACTGGCACATTTGCTCAAATGCCAGTACATTAAAGAGTGCATATTATAATAATAAGCTTTGTGTTTTAGTGTGTTGTATTGCAAAACTTTTTGTAATCCAGGCTTTACTTCCACCATTCGTCTAATTCACTGTGTAACACTTTCATAATGCCCACCAAGCAGCTTGTTTGGCTCTCTCTCAAACAAAGAAGGAGCAGCTGCCTCACAGTTGACCTTTTTTCCCTCGCTGTGCTTACTCTAAAGGTTAGCCATGAGCAAAGCATGCCAGTTTTTCTAATGTTGGCTGCAAGTGACTTCACTCCAGGCCAGAAATGTCTTGCTTATGCCCTAGGACCCAACACAACCCCACCACTGCTCCCACACAGTAGGGCAAATACAGTCTCATCTCCTATGTGCTCTTTATTTGCTAAAATCCAACTGAAACGTTATCATTCCCAGCCTTCATGTTCTTCTGCTCTGAACCTTTGTCTGCCTCTTTCCAGTGAAACTAGCTCTCCCACACTGCTCTGTGCACGTAGGGTCTTTTGTTGGTTTCTTGTCTCAAATGCAGGTTCTTCCATCTCTTTTCTTTTTCTCTCTCTCTGGTTTGGCGGGTGCTGACTTGATATTAAACTCTGAACTTTAAATCTGTTAAATCTTACAGTAACAGACTAATGCCTCATTTATGCTGCCACAGTTGTGTCCATTTGCGGAGGCATTTGCCTGCAGAGTGGGGTTTTCAGCCATCATCAGTGTGTTCCGGTGCAGTCCTTCAAAATCTCAGCTGCATGATGCTTTACGTGAATGCTGCTGTGCACAGGTTGAATGCTGACAGTCACTTCAGCTCTTTTTATGTTATAACTTTGCTTTTCCGCGGCTGGCTGACCAACTCACATAAGGGTCTCCCACAAACAGGTTATGCCACAGACCCACAGACTACTGGCATGCTTCCGCTGCTGCATAATTTCCCCTTCAGAAAGAGAAGTATTAGCACTCAGCACAGTGATACCTGCTGCGCTTAATGATGATTTTAGCTTAAAATGTCTCCTCTGAGCAAGTTTATGTAAGATATAAAAAATATAGAAGCTTTATAATAAAACTTGTAACCTCAGTTGGAACCATACTACTTTGTTGATCAGACTTTGGAATTTTTTTCTAAATCATATAAGAAAGTTTTGGTCCTTTTGAATCACAACGACATCAAACAATATTTGATTAATATTTCAAATAGATTAATGCATATTTTTTTCTCACATAGTATGTTGTAACTAACTGAGTTATATTTGCATGTTGATCAGGTCCAAAAGAAGCCAGACAAGTTCAACGAGGAGCTCCTGAGTGATGGGACGGAGGAAAACGACACTGGTTTCTGGAATTCCCTGACCAGGTGCAGCTCAAATCAGTGCCTCAAAGATCTCTCTGAATTGTAAAATTTGTATTTGTTAATTTTTCAAATGTTGAAAAAAATCAGAATAATTACTTTTCATTTTGTCTTTCAGAGGTTTCACAGGTGGAGGGAAGACAGAGGAGCCAAAGCAGGACAAGGACGATGTGATCAACATCTTCTCTGTGGCTTCGGGGCATCTCTATGAGAGGTTCCTCAGGTGGGTGTCAGATGCCACCAGGCAAAGAAAGGGGATTGTTGTATCAATGAAAAATCCTCGAAAACTAACATCCCTCCTTCTTACTTCTTACAAAGACTATTGATTTTAGAGTCTTTTTCTTCTCTGTCTTTTTTTTCTCTTCTCCTTCCCTCTCAGGATTATGATGCTGTCAGTTCTAAAGCATACAAAAACTCCTGTCAAGTTCTGGTTCCTCAAGAACTACCTGTCTCCCACTTTTAAGGTAGGATTTTACTTTATTTTATTCTATTTTTGCCACTGGTGTTACTTTAAAACTCAGCCAGCATCTCATCACTGATGTGGAGAGCTTCTCCACTGGCTGCAGTTTTTTCCCTCTGTCCAACAGGGATGTGAAGCTGAAGGAGAAACATGCAGCAGGGATGGGATAATTCCCAGATTTATTTTATTTATTTGTGAAGTATTCTTTAGTTTTTATGTGTCTAAAAATAATTTGTGTAGGAGATACTGTTGGCCCCTGAAGGTGTTGCTTTTTATTGGATAGGATGCTGGATGCATTGCAGGTTTGGCCACCAGTGTAACGACCTCTGCTTACAGGAAAATGGAGGGATGGAGTTTTCAGTAAAAGTGTGGTATTTGTTTAATGCAAGTGTAGGGAGAGAATGTACTACTGTACCAAAGTACAGTACAGTACTCTGACAGAACAGGACCAAAGGAGTATTTTTCTTCAGTTTCAACTTTTATGTTCTCACCATCAAAGCAGACTAAAGCTTCTTAACTCTGCCAAATGCAGCTGCTGTGAAGAAATGTAACAGCCACCTCGCTGAAGCTGTTTTCACACATGAACTCTGGACTATTTCAGGAAATCGGGTCGGAAAATTGTCTGAAGTTACTCACACATGGCGCGCAGCAGGAAATGAATGTTTAAGATGCACTGCTGGAAATACTCAGTTTGGTGCTGCTTGGTTAAAAGTGCATGAGGCTGCACACATAAAGACAGCTGTTGTGGCAAAAAGTGATCATCTGCCACAAAGTGACCGCTGGTATAAACACACAGTATCCGTCAAGAATGATATCAAGTAACTTTGAGCCAGAAGCTGCAATCAGTTTTTGGCAAAGTGACTTTTATATCCTTTATTTTGATTTGGCCAAGAGGGCAGAAGAAATTGTAACAAATACAACATAACAGTTCTATTAAGATATTTTAAGTGGCCAAGAAGGACTGGATTGATTATAATGTAGAGCAGAAATTAGATACAATAATGTAGTCATGAGAATACTTGCAAAACAGGTCGTTTCTTTATATAACCCTTCATAAACCCTGTTAACTGCTGTCTATTTACCAATATAAACAAAGATATTAGACATAAAAAAAACACATACAAACATCAGTGGTCACTTTTATGGCACAAGCTAAAACTGCATCCATCCTGGAAGTGATGGGCAACCAGAGACCACAGAAATGGTAAAAAAAAAAAATTGCCATCAGTAAGTGGAAATTTCAAGTTGGTGTCTAGAAGCTTCATCTTACTCAGAAGTAACTAAGTACTTAGGTATCTCAAAATTCCATCTTACTAACTCGAAATTGGGAGATAACTTGAAATTTCGACTGCCTGGCAGGTTTTTTTTTACAGTGGCAGAAACGAGCTTGGATACATTTAATGGTTTTTAGCGACTAGGGGCAAAGTAACCGCTGGTGATGCGAAGTGTGCGACTAAAGCAGCTACCAATGAGAGTGCAGGATACTGTTTACTGAAATGTGACCTTGTAAATACATCAGAGGGTTAGCCTGGCAACCGGAGCCTTAAACTTTTGTAAGCGATCACAGTCAGCTTCAGAGCGACATGTTGTTTTGAGCTGACGGTCCCCGGTCGCTGCTAGGGGGAATGTTATTCATTTTCTGTGGTCTCTGGTTGCCACGCTCCTGCGACTCACTTCCAGTGTGGATGTAGCTTTATGATTAATTAAGCATCAAAAGCAAAAGCTATATCCTGTTACACACTTTTTTGTGCTATTTGGATTATGTTGATTTCATTTTAAATCTTTCGTGATGAGGCGTTTGATTAAACTAAATTAACTTGGGTTTAGATTGTTTGAGAATAGTTTAGTAATTTTGCAATCAGTATCAATCAGTAGATAGATGCTGATGAAAAAGCTCTAATTTGAAGATTGTACAAGTTGGGAAACATCAAATATTTGAGTGCAGTTTGAGTAAATCTGTCAGCTGTCATCCTTGAAGAAAACACCTCTTCTTCAGAACTTCTGTGTTTTTTCTTAATCACTGCGCCTGTTTATCAGTTTATGTCTTAATTAAATGTGGCTGCATATTATCAAAAAGGGAAAATCGTGATGTGTGCACACACACACTGACAGCTCTAATTCTGGGTGTCACCATCTTTCAGGAGTTCATCCCCCACATGGCGAAGCAGTATGGCTTCCAGTATGAGCTGGTCCAGTATAAGTGGCCCCGCTGGTTACACCAGCAGACCGAGAAGCAGAGGATCATCTGGGGCTACAAGATCCTCTTCCTGGACGTGTTGTTCCCTCTCGCTGTCGACAAGATCTTGTTCGTGGATGCCGACCAGGTTTGCTCACATGTAGCTGTGCAAACACAGTCGTTCATTCTGCATCTGTCCAAATATTTGTTCTTTTGCTACTCAGTAAAGGAGGAAACTGCCAGCTTCAGAGAACCTGTTAAATCTAATATTCCTCAGGACTACCGTAAAGTGCGCAAGTTTTATGGAAAAGTTTGGAAGCACACAGTTGTGCTCCATGCGATTTGAGTTACTAGACTCAGACAGTCAAGACATTAAACATTTAGGGCCCCCCCCCCTTTTTTTAGTTTTTTTACAAAATGTGAAACATTTTCTCTAAAATGTTCTTGCTGGCTTTCTGTACGACAGCAAAGTTTTTATTATGAGACATCACTGAAAAATTAAACTTTCCTTCAGATTGTGCGCACAGACCTGAAGGAGCTGCGTGACTTTGACCTGGAAGGGGCTCCGTACGGTTACACTCCGTTCTGCGAGAGCCGCCGGGAGATGGACGGCTATCGCTTCTGGAAGTCCGGATACTGGGCGAGCCACCTCGCTGGACGCAAATACCACATCAGGTACTCTGCT